>JAQZBX010038379.1:0-23430 GCA_029593785.1 Cabassous unicinctus | reverse complement strand
CCTCCTGGATCACACCTGAGTTTCCCAGCTTTGCTGCGCCCCCTCTGCCTCTCAGGAAGCACCTGAGTTTCCCAGCTCTGCTGCGCCCCCTCTGCCCGCTCTTGAATGCTGGTGGTTGATGGCTGGTCCCTGCCTGTCTCCCCCTCTCTCTCTTCTCCTCCACTTCTGTCCCTCCATCCTTCCACCTCCTTTCTTTTTATTTTTCCCTGTTATCGGATTCCCTTCCATGTTGAAATCAGTCTCTATAGGGAAATAATTTTTTGGTCTTGGCCAAAAAAAAGGGATGTGTGTGTCCTGCTTTGCCAGGACTTAGAACAGCCGGCTGGCTGGGTTGAGCGGCAGGAACCCACCGCCCCACAGCGCTGGGCTAGGAGCCCGTTCAGGGCGCCGGCGGGCGGCGCGGGCTCCAGTTCCAGCGTCCGGGGCGACGGGCCGGCAGCCTAACGCAGTCGGCCTCCGGCTCGTGGCGCTCGGCCTCTTTCCCTGGCCTCCTGCCCCTCGGCTGCCATGCCCGAACGTCCTCTGCTCTAAGGACTCAGGCAAGTGGGCGAGGCCGCCAGCTGCAGCGTGGCCGCCTCCCTGGGCCTCGGAGGGTCCCATCTGCAGACGGGTCTCACCCACCGGACCCCAGGTCAGGCCCTGGACATGCTTTTTGGGGGTACGTGATTCAATCCACCTCCGGGGCGACAAAAATCATTTAACCAAAATTGAAAAGTGCACAGAGGGCTTTGCTGGGTAACAAGCGAGTTCCTGACTAGAAGAGAGCCCGAGGGGAAGGGCTTTGGAAAGCTCGCCCCATGGCCTCCTGAGTCCAGCTGCGCCTCTTCCTAAACGGCCTTCCCGACCCGGAGAACCCGGCCTCTGCCCGCTGCTCCTGGAGAAAGAGCCCACGGCCTGCTCAGGGCGTGCCGACAGCACCTCCTTCCTGGGCCTCCCCAGCACGGACGCCGGCAGTAACGGTTATTTCAGGGGGCAGACATCCATTTGTATTTAACCCAGAGCTGCCTACATTTGGCCATGCAACATTTTTAAAAAGTCACTAATATCCGAGAACAGCCCTTTGGCTGCCTCAGCAGCCTCTTGAAGAGTTTCTACGCTTTAACCTTCACCATGCTCCAACCACTGTAACCTCCTCCAGAAAGGTCCAGCAGAAACACCCATCACATCTCACTCCAGAATAATCCGGAGGCACGAGACGGCCTGAGGGAAGTGCAGACGCCTCAGCAGCACTCAGGAGGCTTTTGGGTGGCTCCCCCTGCAGCCTCCATCTCACTTACACCTCTGCCGCCGCCCCCCCCCGGGCCCCCAATGCTCCGGTAACACGGAAACCCTCCAAATCCAGAAGCACACCCTGGCCCCTGAGCTTCCCCTTCCCTGGTCCAGGTGTGGTCCTGCACCTTTTGTTTCTTTGTTGTTTTTGAGCTCAGATATCTGTTCTTTTTAAAAAGATTTTTCGGACACTTTTCCTTTTATTCAAGTGAGTGAGTTTGCTCCTACTCTGTGCTTCCACATCACTTCGTAGAAACCTCTAGAAACACAAGCATCCCCTTGGATCACTTGCTCTTAGTCAATTGTGAGCCTTGAACGCTGAGCTATTAAATATGGTGGGACGAGCCACGTGTGGCCGTGGGCACTTGGAATGTGGCTACCCCAAAGTGAGATGCGCCTTAAGCAGAGCACACACGCCGCATTCAAGGACTGAGGACTAAAAGGAAGGCTGACACATGATGTTATGCATGCTTGTTTTGTGAGTTCACAACTTTTGTTATACACTTATTGCTCATGTGTGTTCATGTATGAATGACATACTTAAATTATTTTTAAAATAATAAAATGAATGTCACATATATCAATCATTTTAAATAAAAAGAAAGTACCGTATGTAATAACAATTTTAATTGATTATATGTTAAAATGATATTTTGAATATAGTTGGTGAAATAATATATATTTTTAAATTAATTCCACCTGCTTCTTTCCACTTCTTCCTATGACTACTGGCAAACTTAAACTGATCCCTGTGCATGCCAACAGGCAGGTTTCTGCACGGCAGGGCCACTCTTCTAGAGAGCTCTGATAATCACAGCACCTCACTGTCACTTTTAATTGACACTCAGACAATGCTTTTTGAATAAATAAATGAATAAACCAAATACAGCAGTGCTTCTACTTCTTTATAAGATATAATTCTTGCCTCCCATTAGCTTGACATAAATCTTGGAGAAGAAAATCTTCCAAATGAATACGCTCGATGTTTGTTGACATCAACAGTGGAAACTACACTCCTTTTAAATCGCGTGGACCCTTTGATGTAAACCCTGTTCGATGATCTATTCTAAACTAGAATTCACACAGAGCCGCACGTCGCAGCCTCTGCAGCGTCCCATGCAGTCAGCGTCACTGCGCTTGGACGTGGAGGAGAAAAGCTGCAGTTAGGCTGCCTGAGCTGCCCACCACTTCCATTCTCAGAGCTCCTTACACTGCTCACTTCAACGGCACAATCTTTGACAGAAATGCACAGAGACTAGACAAGAATCAAACCCAAGTAGAGACTTGGCTTAGCCGGCGCTCTCTGTGATCTTGAGTGAATTCCTCAGTGTCTGAGGAATATGCCAGAGTTAAAGAAATTATCCTGAAGAAAAGCTGTAACATAATGCTGCTGATGATCTGCTCAGAAATTTTAAACCTTACCAAAATTATTGGGTCAATGCACATGATACGATGGTCCTTTTCAACAGCTACAAATCCAAATGGTTGTTTCCTCTACAGAAGATTTAATAGATGACATGTCCATAGATTACTTGCTTTGCTCCCAGGTTTTCTCCACCTATTTTAAGTTTCTGTTAAAGGCATTTCTATTGTCTCTGAGAAGCAAGCAGAGGAAGCCGCTATTTACAAAATGGTTTCACCTGGATATAAAAGCGAGCGGTTTCTTTCATTTGTTTTTCGCTATTTTCCCTTACCTTAAGTGTCTTAGAGATTTGGCTTTGTAATAACTTATTTATGAGATAAATTTTCTAAAAAAAAAAAAGTTAATACTAGTTTTCTCTCTTTTTTAGCTGAACACTAATCCTCTAACTTGGGAGCCCATATGTGGGAAGCCACAGATTGCTACCCTAACGAGAGCCAGCGGCTGAAGGAACCACAGCTGAGTGGAGCTCAGCAAGGAAGGGGAGTCCTCAGTGGAAGCCCAATCTGTCTGTGGCGGATCCGTTGGAAAAGAAATACATACTCAAAAATCAATACAGACTATTGTTATGGATTGGATTGCCGCCACCCCCCCCCATATATGTACCAGTGCTACAAATGTGCTCCTACTTGAAATAAGATATCTGCAGCTGTGATTAGTTAAAATGAGGCCAAGCTGGACGATGGTATGCCTTTGTCCAGTATGACGGGTGTCCTTATAAGGAGAGGAAATTTGGGCACAGAGAGACAGACAGAGAAGGTGGCCAAGTGACAGAAGCAGAGACTGAGCTATGCCAGAAGCTGCAGACTGGCATGGATTGCCTCGAGCCACCACCAGAAGCCGAGGCCGGGGCAGGGAGCAGATTCTCTCCTACAGGGTCCAGAGGAAGCGTGGCCCTGCCAACACCTTGATTTCAGAATTCCAGTCTCCAGAACTGTGAGAAAATACATTTCTGCTGTTTTGAGCCACAAGTTTGTGGTCCTTTGTTATGGCAGCCTAGGAATCTAAGACAACTAACATCCTATAATTTACAGCAGATAGTCTCATACATTTTCTTAAATTATAGTCTAATATAAAGGAGAGAAGAAAACCAGCATAAATATTTTCGTGATTTCTGTATGTACATAAAATTGTTTCATCAAGGGCAGCTGGAATCCAATGAGCTACCCAGATTTTTTTGTTTGTTTCAACAATGTAGCTATGATCTCAGGTTTACGCATTATAAAGACACAAGAAATTATCACATGTGCATTGGACCATTTTCCTAGAGCTGCTGTAACAACTGATCACAAGCTCTGTGGCTTGGAACAACGGGAACTTATTCCCTGGTAATTCCGGAGGCCAGAAATCTGAAATCAGGCTCGCTGGACGCAATCAAGGTAGGGTCTAGCGCAGACCCTTCCCCTTGCCTCTCCCAGCTGCTGGGGCTGCCAGTGATATTTGACCTGTGGCTACAGCATTCCAATCCCTAATTTTGTTTTTACCTTGCCAATGAATCATTATATTATAGGAATTAATTGTTGCTTAAAATTACATTTACATGGAACAAAATAAGGAGGGTGGAACAGGCTGTAGCTAATGAAGAATGCATGTAGGTAGAAAATCAAGGTTAAATATGCTTTTCATAGTGTCCAGCGCACAGAAGAAGTCACTCAAACAGCTCCCTCAATGCTTCCCTTCTGTCTCATTCATTCATTGCGCTCATCAGCATGAGCCTCTTTTATTTGGATTTTATGGCTTCCTACTCTTCTGCGGTCATATTTCAGATTTCATGAGTGAACCTAAGAATGTTGTTGGTTTTGGCTTTTACTTCAATTTTTTTGCAGAAAATAGTTAGTGTTATTTGATTTTGGTGAGAATCTTGCTTGAATTTAAATCCCAGAATATAGGTGCACATTTTCTCTGTTTAATGACACAGGCTTGGGTATGAACCACCATTTATATCTGTGGGCACCGTACTTCCAGCACTTGGGCCGGCTGGTTTACCACGTGGCAAGGGTTCAGCCTCACTTGCGGTGACCCAGCTTCCCCGGCACTCAGCTGTGCCCCTGGCAATGGTCCTAAGCCAGCCCAGGGAACTCTGGGCTTCAGCCTCTTATTCACACAAATTGCGAAAGAAGGTCTTGAAAACCAAGGGATAGAGAGTCCAGTGGTCATCTTCACTCATACTAAGTCAAATTGGAGGTCCTGTTAAAATAAACGGAGCACAATTGCTAAGAGTAGCGGAGTGCCACTCATCCCACGTTTCTCATGTCAGGTCACTGCCACCCTCCCTGCCCTCTCCTTTACCCTCGTTAACTACCAAGCACCCAGCTTTTACCGCTGAACCATCCTCTCGCTGGCTTCCTTTCTAGTCTCGAGTTGGCCTAATTTAGGCCCCATTGTCTTCTAAGGAGACTAAAGCAATGATGACATGCTTTACAATGTAAACAAAGAACCAGCTCTGATCGGTTCTTCTGTAAATCCTCCAATGGCTTCCCCTGGGTTACCAAATAAAGCTCAACCTTGTAATACCAAGGAGTCTTACAGAATGTCCCAGCCTACTTCCCTGACCTTTTCTGATAAAGCACAAGTCACTGGACTAGTCCCTGTTCTCCAGATGCCTTCAGTTTACCTCTGGTTGTTCGACTTCCTCTGCCGGCAGCTCCCCAGGATCCTGCCCTCCCCAAAACCTACCCGTGCTTCAAGGTTCAAGTCCAGTGAGGCTTCTCCTTAAATCTGTTGCTCATTCACGCAGTGGAAATTATCTGCTTTTTCAACTGGGCTTCTGAAGTCTTTGCTAATATTTCTACACTGTAAGACATGGCTGCTGTGCTTTGTTTTTAATTTAACAGCAGATCTTTAAATTTTACTAACATAACATTTCCTCCTTGGCTATTTGTGAGGGGCCCTGAAGGAGTCTGTGATGCATTCTTTATGGTTTTGCCAAAGCACAGATAAAGCTCTTCAGGTGGTGGTGGTGGTGGGGGCTCTACTCGGACGTGTCCCCACAGCAGTCCCAGCTTGTGGCACAGCACCCAGCAGCTCTGTTCTCTAGACAAGGTCACATACATTTTTGGGGGAAGTCATATTTCTAAAGTGTAGAGTAGATACATCCCTTAGCAAGAATAAAATGTAGAGAACTTTTATGAGTGGCTAGTTCTATGCACTGTATGGTATTATAACCTATACTTCTCATAACGATGTGGAAGGTAGGTGCTACAGATATGCCCACTTTGCAGATAAGGTAACTAAGGGATAGAGGTCACAAGGCTATGACTGGAATCAACATGTGAACTGAGGCCACCTTCCTCCAAAGCATACACTCTTATTTTTTCACAATACAACCTGATTTATTTAAAACAGTTATTTAAAAAGGACAACAAAATATAGATTATCCTTAGGAATACTCCTGCTTTGTTAACGATCAGGTAGGGTTAGAGGGTAAGGAATGGTATTGGGTGGAAGGAGCACCTGACTGGTTCTAAGGCTTTGTTCACTGCATTGATAACATAATAACTCCGCCATTGCAGACTAGGGGTGGTAGTTGGGGGCCAGTGATTTATCTACAGGAACTCCTACACAAAGCACCCTCTGCGCCCTAAAGCCACCGGGACAACACCATCCCCATCGTTCCCTCTCCACCCCTCTCCCTGTCCATGCATTCTCCCCTCCGCAGAGGTGACGTGCACGCTGAGAGCAGCCTGCTCTCTGCGGCTGGGGACAGATCCTGTTTTGGCAGCGATCCTGCAGGACCAGGAGAGTCCTTTAACACTCAGGCACACACGCCCTCACCACCCGCTTCTGGCGGCCAGGCAGGTAATTGGAATGGTTTACTCTTTCTCTCCCTTTCTTGGGGACAAAATCACGCTTTCCCTTTGTTTCATCAATGGTGCCCAGCCTTGCTCCACGCAAGGGCTACCACGAATAATCACCTTTACAGGCTCCAGGAAACAGTAGCTACTCCAGAGTAACATCTGTTTCCTACAATGGTGAACCTCAGTATTTCTTTTCAAACCATTAGAGTATTTCATTCGCTCCTAGTTCTGGTCGCTTCTTAAGTGCAAGGCTACAAATTCTCATTTGCCTTGGGACTATTCCCTAAAAATTAATCTAATACATATTAGGAAGATTTATCTCCTTCACTGTGGCTGTGGACAGTCAGCATCGGCACAGAGCATGCAGCGTTGGATGTCCTTGCTCAGCGCCTTAGGGACCATTGGCCAGAGTTGAGTTACGGGAGGCTGGAAACTCCTCCAGGCCTCCTAGGTTCCTGGTGCTAGGAAATATTCAAACTTTCATTCTCTGACCCATTGCCGTTTAGGTTATTTTGATTTTCTGGAAAAAAATGGAATAATGATTTACAGAGCCTGCCTTTCTGTGGGAATTTATATAGCCCTTTTCTTTCATTCTGTACTGGCTAAAATGCCCTTCGTTAGCATCAAGACAAGGCACAAGTGGAGTGGGTGACCAGATGCCCAGACTCATGCCCTTGGTCAAGATGTGGGAAGGACCAGGCGAATCACTAAGGAAAGGTTCTAACGACGTGGGAATCACAATCCATGGACACAGACACACCGCTCTTCAATGTAGCCGGCTTATTTCCTCCTAAAGCAAGCTGCCAATATATTGCCCCTGGGATTTAATTGTCTACTTCATTGCTAGCAAGTGGTTCTTCATCAGGGACAATGTCAG
This sequence comes from Cabassous unicinctus, assembly GCA_029593785.1. Taxonomy (NCBI): domain Eukaryota; kingdom Metazoa; phylum Chordata; class Mammalia; order Cingulata; family Chlamyphoridae; genus Cabassous; species Cabassous unicinctus. The sequence continues at coordinate 16,067 of JAQZBX010038379.1, read as the reverse complement.
GGTCTGAAAATGTAACTTGTGCCTATTAGAGGAAGGAAAATCACTTAAGCATCGAAGGTCCTAAGAGCTATGTAATCACTCAGGGTTGTACATACGTAACTCGACGGCCAAACATCTCACGGGGCAGCATCGGCATTTATTGGCCTCAAGCTATTCCCTGGGTAAGGCAAATGATGGAGTACGATCTACCAAGTGGAAATGAACAACTTGGCGATTAAACAAATTGCTCAGCAAGCCAAACATTTTCATGCTAAGTGTTTAGTGTTAATACATTATCTCAAATATTCTCCAAGATGCAGGTAAATCCTTAATATCCTTGAGCTGAACAGCTCATGGGAAGACCACCTCTTCAAGCCAAAACATTGGCTTAGGGTGGAATCTACAATCTAATATGTGCTTCCAAGACAAAATGCTGGAGTTTCTGCTCACCTCACCTGCCTCACCTGCTACAAAGGGAAACAGGTTGACTCCCACAAGAAAGGATGCGCCATGAGCATTTGAGGTAACAACCTGAAAAATCAAGACCTTCATATGATATTTTTGACATTTTTGCTCCTATTTTGCCTTTCCAAAATTAGGGGCTCATGGGAGTGCCTTACTAATTTTGACTTTATACTTTAGAACTTAAAATTGTTTAAAGCATCCTCTAGCTTTATGTTTAAGATCCAAAGCCTCTCAGATAGAAGACTTTCATTTTCAAAAAATATATATTGCTTTTACAATAAGCCAAGGGTAAACAGACCAGAGGTCACTCAGCCTAGGATGGCATCACTTCTCTGAACTGGCCAGCCTGCTGGACTTATTCAGGGAGCCATTAAAAATGCTCTTCCCTTCAAGGACAGGTCATTTGAATGACATGCATCCTGTTTCTGAAGGGGAAAATGTTTTGTCACCTTTTTTGAGACCTCATCCCAGCATCATATGATGCTAATGCACATTGTAAGAGACACCCTAAATGTTTGCATTTGGACCACACGAAGGGGAGACGTCCCACCTATGCTATGCTTGGGGAAATGCTGAACAAAGTTGCACAGCTCCCTTATTTCCTAAAGAAAGCATCATGACGGAAAGGAAGAAAGGAAGGGGAAGGAGTAAATGTGCTAGTTTAGAGTGTAGACTTGGGAAGAATGGATGAAGGGCATCAGGCACTAGCGAGCTTTAAAAGTGCCAGAAGACAAAAAAAGTGAAAAGAACAAGTATATGAAAAGAACAAGTAGATGAAAACCTCAGAAAGCAGATGTGAAACAGAGATGACAATGAGCCTGTGAGATCAGTCCTGGGCTCTGGGTCTGGATCTTGCCCTGCCAAGCAAATTTTTACACGAAATTAATTAGGCATACCATCAAAGTCTGGGTGACTGTTTTCCTTTTGTGGTTTATAGGCAGGGGTAGTTAAATCTACACCTAAAAGCCCTCACTGCTCTCTCTACACTATGCGTAAGTACAGATTTAGTACAGAGACCCACTGACCAGCTGTTACACAATGGTGCTGTTGTTTGATCCACCCACCTATTTATTTGAAGGACATTGTGGCTGCTTCCAGTTTTTGCAATTACGAGTATAGTTGCTAAAACATTCACATGCAGGCTTTGACATGGACAAAAGTTTTCAGTTGGAATCATATCTAAGAGAATGATTGCTGGATTGTAGAGTCAGACAATATTTAGCTTTGTAGGATATTATTCAACTCTCTTCCAAAGTGTCGGTACCATTCTGCATTCCTACTAGTAATGAACAAAACCATTGTTCCATCCCCTCTCTAGCAATTGGCATCATCAGTGTTTTGTTGGATTTGGGCCATTCTATTAGGTGTGTAATGGTATATTACAGGTGTTTTAATTTGCACTTCCCTAAAGACAAATGACTAAAGCATTTTTATATGCTTACTTGACATCTATCTATCTACTTTATGAGGTTTCTGTTCATATCTTTTTTGATAAATAACTTTTGAATTAATTTTGCATAAAGGGTACAGTTTATATCTAGGTTGTTGTTTTTGTTTTGTTTTGTTTTTTGCATACGGACATCCAATTGTTCCAGCAACTGAAAAGATTATCCTTTCTTCATTGAATTACCTTCACACTTTTGCCAAAAATCAGTTGGTCTTGTGTGTGGGGGGGTCCATTTCTGGTCTACTACTGTTCCATTGGTCTATGTTTATTCTTTTGCCAGTGCCATGCTGACTACATAGTTGTAGCTGTAGAGTAAGTCTTGAAAGAAGGTAGTGTGAGTGCTCCAACTTTGCTCTTCCCTATTATGCTGGTTATTCTAGGTCATTTGCTTTTCTATCTAGATTTTAAGAATCAGTAGTTTGTTGATATCTACAAAATAGCTTGCTGGGATTTTGTCTGAGATTGCACTGAATCTATAGATCAAGCTATGAAGACTTGACATTTTAATATTAAGTCTTCTAATCCATGAACATGGACTATCTCATCACTTATTTAGATCTTCTTTGATTTCTTTCATGAGTGTTTTGTTGTTTTCCTCAGAAATCTTCTATATAACTTATTAAATTTATACCTAAGCATTTCATTTTTGGTGTTATAATTTTTAATAAAATTTTGAATTCTGTTTTTTTCTGGTACGTAGGACAGCAGTGGACTGTTGTATATTGAGCTTGTATTCTGTGACTTTGTTATACTTGTAATTAGTTGCAGGAGTTTTTATGTTTCTTTCTTCCTCCCTTCCCCCCCCCCCTCTCTTTCTTTCTTTCTGGTTTTTGGAGTTTTCTAAACAGACAAACATGTCATCTGCAAATAAACTCCTTTCCTATTCCTTTGTTTCTTTTTTTTTCCTTAATGCACTAAATTGAGATTCCAGTATGATGCTGAATTTGAGCAGTGAGAAAGAACATTCTTGCTTTGTTCCCAATTGTAGGAGGAAAGCATCTGGTTTCTCAACATTAACTAAGACATTATCTGTAGGTTTTAAAAGATGTTCTTTATCAAGTTGAGGGGGTCCCCCTCTATTCTTCATTTGCTGAGAGTTTTTATCATGAACAGATGCTGTATTTTGTCACAAGGATTTTCTGCATCTATTGATATGATCAAATGACTTTTCTTCTTTAGCCTGTTGACATGGTAAATTACAGTGATTACGTTTCAACTCTTCAGCCTTGAATACGTTTATTGGCCCTTAAATACCCCTGGTATCAGCAGTGACTCCCCTTTGCCTTCTGATATTAATGATGTGTATCTTCCCTCTTTTTTTTTGTTTACTCCAACTAGAGGAATGCTGATTTTATTTATTTTTCAAAGAATCAGAGTTTCATTTTCTTAATTTTTGACATTATGTTCCTGTTGTCAATTTCATTGATTTCTGCTATGTTACTTTTTCTCCTCTTTTCTTTTTTTATTTTCCACTGCTTTCTTTAGGCTTAATTTGCTATTCTTTCTCTAATGTCTAAATGTTGACACTATTGTGGTCATTAGTTGGTAGTTGATTTTAGGTCTTTGTTCTTTTGTAACATATGAATTAAATATTATAATCTTCCCTCTAAGCACTGCTTTCACTATGTCTCACATTTTGATCAGTTGAAATTTCATTTTTATTCAATTCAAAATATTTTCTGAACTTTGCTTGCGATTTCTTCTTTGACCCATGTTTATTTGGAAGTGTGTTGTTTAATTTCAAATATTTGGAGTTTTGCAGTTGTCTTTCTGTTGTCAATATCTAGTCTAGTTCCACTGTTTTGTGAAGATATACTATGCATGATTTATATTATTTTCAATTTGTTAAGATGTGTTTTATAGCCCACAGTGTGGTCTATCTTGGTGAATGTCCCAGGTGAGTTTTAAAAGAATGTGTGTTATAGTGCTGTTGGACGAAATGATCTGTAAATGTCAGTTAGATCCCACTGGTTAATGGTGATGCTCAGGCCACCACTTTTCTTACTGATTTTCTACCTGGGGGATCTACCAGTTACCGAGAGAGGAGTATTACATACTAGCTACATTAGTGAGTTTGTCTGTTTCTCCCTTCAGTTTTCCCAGTTTTTCCTCAGGTGTCTTGGTGCTTTGTTGTTAGGAGCATACACATTATGTACTTTTTATCCCTGATAATTTTCCTTATTTTGAAGTTGGCATTATCTGAAATTACTATAGCTACTCCAGGCTTCTTTGTTAGCATAGCATATATTTCTCCACCTCTTTATATTTAACTTATCTGTGTCTTTAAATTTAAAGTAAGTTTCTTATAGACAACATATAGTTGGGTCTAGTTTTTCTGTTTTTTTTTTTTTTAATTATCCACTCTGAAAATCTTTCTCTTAATTCATATATTAATATCATTCACTTTTGAAGTGATTATTGCTATAGTTGGATTGATTTCAGTCATGTCTGTAACTGTTTCCTTTGGTTGCATCTGTTGTTTGTTCCCCCCCAACTTTTTACATCTTTTCTGGTTTTAATTGAACATTTTATATGATTCCATTTTATTTTCTCTTTTAGTGTTCCAAGTGTATTACTTTTTAACTTTTTTAGAAACTGCCCTAATTTTTAAAATACAATTTTAATTAATATAAGTTCACCTTCAAATAACATCCTACTGCTTCACATGTAGTGCAGATAACTTATAACAAAATGTTCTCATATCCTCCCTCCATCTCTTGCAGTATTTTTTCATTCATTTTTCTTATCCATATTCTATAATCACCTAATACATTATTACTATTATTGGTTTAATCAAACCATTATCTTTTAGATCAATTAAGAATAAGAAAATTAAAACATTTTATTTTAATGAAATGCTTTTCCTTTCTTTACGTAGAGCCAAGTTTCTGACCTACAACGTGTTCCCACTGCTGAAGAAATTCTTTCAACATTTCTTGCAGGAAGTCTTTATTTCTCCATCATTTCTGAAGGATAATATCCCTGGATACAGCATTCTAGCTTGGTGATTTTTTTCTTTTAACACTTTAATATTTCTCTCTATCCTCCTTGAGTGCATGGTTTTTGATGAGAAGTCGCTGGAGCTCTTATCCTCGTTCTGCTACAGGTAAGATCTTTTTTACCCTGTGACTTATTTCAAAAATTTTTCTTTGTCTCTGGTTTTTGCAGTTTGAATATTATATGCCTAGGTATTTGTGTGTGTGGGGGGGTCAGTGCTTATCAAGCTTGGTGTTCTCCTGGCCTCCTTGTGTGTGTGGGGGGTCAGTGCTTATCAAGCTTGGTGTTCTCCTGGCCTCCTTGATCCGTGGTTTGGTTTTTGTCATCAATTTGGAAAGTCCTTGTCCATTATTACGTCAAATATTTCTTCTGCTCTGTTCTTTCTTCTTCTGATATTTCAATCACATGCATTTCACACCTTTTGATAGTGTCCCACAGTGATTGGATGTTCTGTGCTGGGGTTTCTTAGCCTTTCAGGGGACTGTCCCAATTGTCCCCCAATGTATAACTTTTGTCCTCTGCCTCCTACGCCCTTCCCTGTCTGCATGTTCTCAATCCATTGCCTTGCATCCCTGACCCCTGTTAACCATGTTTTGTTATTTTCCCCTTAGGTAAGACAGGAAGGCTAGAAGGGGCTGGAGTGGGAGAAAGGCCCTTGCCCAGCTGGGATAAGGCTCTGGGCAAAATCCTTTCCCCTAAAGAGTATGCCTTTGTTTTGGAGAAGGCTCTGGGCATATTTCACTATGATTAGCCTTCCCTCTGTAATTCAAAATAATTGCCATCATAGTGGAATGATGCATTTATATCTTATTATCATAAGTATTCTTCTCATGTTAAAACATAATCTTAACATTACTTTTTAGTTGTATAATATCCCATGAATCTTATTTTTTAAACAGCCTAGAAGTTGGCAATAGCCAATACTTTCCAAACAATGTCATCAGTTTTATTAGATTTGATCTAAAGTGCAATATATATCTTCAAAATTTCTCCAAAATATCCTTAATTATTGAGAGCTGAAAGGGAAAGAGAGAGAGAGAGAGAAAAAAAAAAGAGAGAGAGAGAGAGAGAGAGAGAGAGAGAGACTAACAATAAGCTTTGCTTACAAGAATAAACTAGTGAAAAGTTTTGGGAAAGAGTTTGTTTTGAATACATTTTGGAGAAAACTGATAAGTGACCTGAAAAGATTGCCATTAAGGGGTGAGGGGGGAGACCATTATTCTATTATTTGGGAGGGGGGATGTTATTTTTCCAGAGTCGATGACTAAAACCCTAACACTCTCCATGAGGAGTCTTTGTTCACCCACGTATCACACACCGGCGACCCAAGGTGACTGTCACATCGTGTCAAATGAATCATGGAAAAGAACATTTGGCTGTTACAGTGCCTTACTCATTTATGAGTCAAGTCTTTAAAAGTTATTGCTATTATCCATCACATCTTAGCACTCCATTACTTCACTATAGCAGTTTTCTTGTTTGTGCTTTCAGAGATAATATCAAAACAATGTTGAGATAATTAAAAGTAGGAATAAAATCTAAAATATGAGACTCTTCATCAGAATAAATTGAGTTTAAAATATGTATCCATCTTCTGATTAATTTCCAAATCAAATAAATAGTTATAGTTTTGCCTTGTTGGTTATCTTTAGAAAATTATAAACCATAACAAAAAATTCCAAATAATACTTTTTCAAATCATTTTGTTATAGTTGGCACTTAAAAAAGGAAGCCCTAAACATTTTATCAAATAATATTTTCATTGAGATAAACTTTCGGGAAACTAGATAAATAAAAAAGTTATCACTTCTCAAAATTATTAAAAAGTATAAATTACATTAAAGTTCAAATGCACAATTATAACACTTTATGTAATTTTATGCGCTCAAATTATTTATTTTTAAGATAATTTACCTTTTATTTTTAAACAGATTTTTCACTCCTTATCACTTAAACAACGTTTTTTTTTTGGAAAAATCTAATCATTCTAAATTCCCATAATTATCTCTTTTTCTGGAGTAACCTAAAAGTCCTGTAGATTTTCTTTACAAGCTATTAACTAAAGAGATTGCTGTTTTTTAAAGTAGCTGAGGGAGTTCATAATAAGCTAATTAAAAGACATCTTCCATCTTCTTTGCCTTTAGCTGAAGCCTCTCATTTCAATAATAATTCCAGCAGATTAAATGAAAATTACTCTGTATCCCTCTGGCTAATCATATCACAGGGTAATCTAAACTCACCCTAACCCCATCAGAGTTAGCAAACAAAACATTTAGACTTATCACTTTTTATGGCACTGTGTCTTGTCTCCAGAGCTACATAAGTTAAAGTGAAAACACAGTTTTAAGCTCATTTTATATCACACCTCTTGGGTTTCTGTATCAGATTAAAGAAATAGAAAAAGATCCTGGAAACAAAGATAGAATTGAAATAACAGGAATCTGTAAAGAGATATGTCAGTCAATTCAAAAGCAAGCCATCACACATAAATTTAACCAAACATTTAATTTTGCATTTGAGGATGGGTCTTCAACACATTATGAGTTGGGTTATTAGCAATTCAATGACCGTCAAATCTATTAAAGGTGGCCTGGACAGCTAGAATCCCACGCCCATCTTTTTTCCAATGCTTTGATGACTTGTCCTTAAAGTTCCCACTACACAAGGCTACAGTAGAAAGCACAGTGAGCTACAGGACTGCTCATTATAATAAAGCCTATGACAGAAAGATTTGAAGAGTCTCCTGCCATGAGCTATAGAACTGCTAAATTTGGGGAGGATCCCACACACTGTGGGTGTGGTCTTAGGGGAAGACTGAGAACTGCACTTATAAGTGGCAGATACATGCACCCCAACGAAGAGGAGATGCCAAACCACCGACCAGCCGCTATGGGTCCCAGTCACGAGGGGCTGGGCCAGCAGGAAAAAGGAGCAGTTGGGGCTGGTGGCAGGCCAGTCCCGAAACACCCACGGAATTCCCTCTTCTGCTTTGTGGAGTTAATGATGCTGTCATCAGACAAAACAACAGACAAACTACTCGAATAAATAAAACAGGCTTCGTGGGGAAAGGATTTTACTTTCCGCCTTCAGTAGGAGCTGAGGGAGCGCTTTTGAGCAGGGTCTGACATCAGCCTTGCTCTAGTTAACCGTTTTCCCCTGATTTTCCAGGCTCAGGCACTATGAGCATCTGTTCTACCTCGTTCCTTTATTAAACAGAGTCTCCTATATGCGACATTTTTAACTGGGTGGGGCACTGGAGCCTCTGGGCGACACTGGCATTTATCTGAGCTGCCGATGCAGTGACAGGAGAGGATGGGAGTGAGATGCTTGTTGCTGATGCTTCACAAAAAGCTGGATCTGCGAGAAGATGCTGGAGCTCTCCAGAGTGGACGTCCAAGCCCCAGTGCCAGGCGCACTCTTTCCAGGCTGTTCTGGAAACGCAACCCTCCCTGGCGACCCTGACACCACTGGCTTCTGCCCAGCCCCCCATCCCAGTCAATCAGCCTTCCCCCTTCCTGCCCCCAGGCACGAACCGCCCGCTGGGCCTGAGCTCCTCTCTCTAGGTTTTCCGTTAACTGTCCCCCTTCCCTCTGCCCATCTTTGCCTTTGCCCACGTTTTTCCAGCTTATCCCTGTTGACTCAGTCTGGCTCCCGGCTGGCTCCCCGCTGGGTCTCCCTATCCCAGGTGCAGGAGGTGGTGAAATATGACATGCGTCGAGGCAGAGATGAAGCAAACTGCCTGCGAGTGTGCAGTTCCTAAGGCCACCGGGGAATCTGGCTTTGGCGATGGTGGTTCTGCTGGATCTACCTGACGTTAGGCTGTGTGGGGTGAGTAAGTTACCAAGGAGGGCTGCGGACGGAACGCTCAGGTACAATACAGCAAGGGAGGCACCACACAATTTATCTTTCTGTCCACGAATCCTAGAGAGCTGAGCTTGTTACTTTAAATGAGTAATTGGGATGGATTTACTCTCCCCAGGTAGCTCTCCCTTCAGTACCTCCCTGCAGGCGTCGGCTCTCCAGACACCCGTAATCTCTGCTCTGTGCCATGAAAAGAAGATAAGATGAGCACGCTCACTTCTTCCCTAGATTCAGAACGTTAATGGATGCATCAAGTTCTTTTACATACATGGAAGAATACGGGTTGGTATCTATAAATCAATCACGCTGATGCAGTAATGAACTCTCTTCCACTCTTAAAAAGCCTTTTATTACTGGTATTAATCAAGTCCTTCTAAAGAACATGAAATATTATTTGGGGGTACAATTATAGTATTACTATTTGAAAGCAAAAAAAAAAAAATCCACAAAAAAATAGAGCTGTAATATTTGGTAATATGCTGCCTGGAAACCAAGATAATATGCATTATTTTTTAAATTTCTTATTGAAGACTTAAAAGATTTGAAAAAAGAAAAGGCAAAAGAAAATGGTTATTTGCCAGAAAGTGATGAGTTTAAGTACGTTTGGATTTAAAACCACACAAAGAACACAGTGGTGGCTTCTTGGGAGGGGACAATGAGAGGGGGAGAAGAGACGCTTACATTTTACTTTGCCTGTTTGAATTTTTTAAATGTCCACGTATTAAGTTTTCAGATATTAAAAACTGGTCACCTGAACACGCTTCTATTTCATGGCACGAACAAAGTAGAAGCGATCTAAAATCTCAAACAGATTCCTCATGAAGCTCCCAACTACAGGGTCACGTGGGAAGGAGGGGAGGGTGACGCTCTCCTTCCACCAAGGTGATGAATACAGCTTTATCGTTATCTTTTAAATTTACGTCACGGTTAATTCCTAATCTCATGTAATTACATGTCTACTTAAATTTGTGGGGACCAAAATTACCTGAATAACCTTAACCCTTCCCGTCTCGTCACACAGCGGTTACACCCTCCTCTCCCCTTCCTCTCATCAGACTCGTGCATGCCCATGAAGGACTCGTAAATATTATGAGGAGTGGTCACAGGAATTAAAACTCAGATACTCAAGCTTAACTCTACGTTCTGAAACATTCAGAAAACCACATTCGCAATCTCATTTTAAAAAGACCCAATTAAGTTATACATGAAAAGAAAGTAAAAGGCCCCATGATATGCAAACAAAACAATTCAGTGATGCTATAATACAAATATTTTTATGAAATGCATGGAGGACTAGTTTTCTAATGCCTGATATGTTTGCATTCTCAAATTTGTTTTAAATAGAGAGATAAATGAATGCTTTCGGATTCCACCACCACTGAACCAGAAAATAAGATGGTATTTTCATTTTATTTTGTGCATTATTTGTATGGATGAACAAGGCTTTTGAATATTAAGATGCTTAATAAGCAAAGACTAATTTTTGTATTTTATAAATAAATGCCCAGAAGTTTAGTTTTTATGTATATTGTTTAACTAGAATCTTAGTTTTATTACATATCCTTTTTCAAAGTTTACTCATGAGGAAATGCATATGAAATACAAAGATGGCCACAGTATATTTCTGTATTTTTAAATTACCCTCTGCTTTGAAATGGTGTCAAGCCTAACAACTACACAACCCAAACTTTTAAATAAATTTGCGTCTATGTAGACAGGGAGAAAGAGAGTGAGAGACAGAGAAAGAAAGAAAGAGAAAGGAGATTGTAAGGGGTCAGGGGAAATGGGAAACAGCTAGTGAAGTAGACATAAAGAACATTATGGCTTAAAGTATCCAGTTTGTTTATTTGCACAGCTAGCATTCACCACGAAAACATTTCATGCTCACATCCCATGTAGAAACAGGTTAAAAAGGAATTTGTAGACACAGAGACAATTGACAATCAGTGGAATAAATCTGTTCAGTTTCATGAAAACGTATATGTTTCTACTTAAAAATCCTCCCCACCCCAACTATTTGGAATGGCCTGCAGTCAACTTTATTTAACTTGACTGGTGATTTCTGTTTTCCTTCCAGGCATTTCATGGTTAATAACTTTTTAGGATTTGTAGGCTTGGTGGGCATTTGCCAGGCAGGTCTGCCTGCGTGGAACAGCTAGTCAGTCACAGAAGAGTCCACTGAACTCCTGTGGTTCAGAAGCCCTCTTTAACCTGCTCTCGGTTTCTTCACTGCGCCCTAGTAGATCCCTATGGCTGGAGACCCCCCAACCACCACGCTTAAACAGCGCCGTTTGTGACGCCTCCCCTTTCCCGCTGCCCCTCACCCGACTGCTACCCCACGGTATTAGTGCTGAAAACCTGCTGACTGCTTTCCCTGCCTTCCCCTCCACCCACCCCCTCCACTGCCGGATCAGGCCAGGGCAGCACCACACTCAAAGAAACCCACCCTTGCCGGACGCCATCCAAGTTCAGAGTGCCCTTCCCACCTGCCCCCTCCCCTAGAGATGAGTTAGTTTACTCGACAGCGCCTGGAACTGACCGTCTAACCCCGTCCCACCACTTGTCTGAAGGTCTCTAGCGCCTTTCCATCTCCTCTCAACCCGCCTCTGGGCCTCCTAAACTTTCACCTCCCTTGGGCTTTCCACAAACCCGTTCTGGCCCACTGCCTCCTCCCCTGACCGGCCTACCTCGCTTCAGCGCGCAGTCAGCCTTCCCGCAGAGTTGCTCACGCATCCTGTTTCCCTCCCTCTTCCCAGATTCTAAGCTCCAGGACAGGAACCCTAGTTTATTTTTCTCTGCAAACATTGCAGGACCCTGCCCAGTAGGCTTTCCACACAGCAGGGTCTCAATCACCACTGGCTGAACGGATGCCCAATGAGAACGCGAGTATGCTGCGTGTCTAGCTGAAGCTTCTTCGTCTGCGAGAAACCCTGGGCGAGAGCTCGACGGCCTGGGCTGTGCCTCTCGAGCCAGTGGATTTAACATGCGAGTCTCACGCTAGCATATCTTAGGTAGGAAAAAAAGATAGCAATCGTGCCAGATGCCAGCTTTCCCACTGATATTGAGGATCTTTAAAAGGAAAACGGTACTTTGAAGTGGTAAAGATGATAGGGCCATCGGTTTGGGGTTTGGCCCTTCTCAGGTGTGGCTGAATCACTGACATGAGCTTTAAAGATACAACAATCCAGGAAACTGAAAATGCAAAAAGTCGTCTATTTTTTCACCTCTGTGTGTAAAGATTTTGGAAAAAAAAGTTATTAGTTACTCACCTTTTCAAAATTCAATGAAACACTTTTAACATAAATGTCAGAAAACATGCCTAATATCCACATTATGAGATGACCCTGTTTATCCCACTCAGAGGTGTGAGGTCTGGGATTCGATTCACGGCTCAGAGGGCACCATCTTCATTTGTGCCTTCCCCTTTCGTTCGACTCGTCAACAAACATTAAGTGCCTACAATGTGCATCAGGCAACTTTCAGATAGTCCTTTTCTAACAATGTTTAGTAGCTTCAAAATTGAAGCCATTGGCTCTCCCTAAAGCCAGCTCCTCTGCTTGACTTTGAAATTTTTGCAATAATACCGGCCTTCCCCTAGGTTTGAAGCCACAGAATCTCCAAGTTCCTAGATATTTCTCACGCAAACTATTGCAATATTTCTCCCACAAAACGCGTGAACGTGTCTTTTACATTTTAAAACATTACACACATTTCTAGATTCATCTTTTTAAGGTCTATAACTTAGGTAATGAAGGAATAATGACTTAAAAATGAACCTTAAGGCATTCTATAAAATTGTCCCAAGCTACTTTTCTAATCTTAATATGCCTCTTTTGGGTAAACACATCCCCAACTTCACGCAAACTCAATTATTGACTGTCACAACCATACCCACAGGTTCTCTGTGTATTTATGCAGATCTCTTTCCCTGTGACTCACTCTTCCTTCTCTCTGTAACTGTGGAAGCCACGACATCCTTCAAGAGATAGCTAAAGCAATATCCTCCCGCAAAGCTTTAAGCGATTCGCACACAAGCATGAGCTCTAGCATCCCTGGAAGCCCATCCTGCGTCATCTGGGCTTTCTGAAGGGCTCCCCACATTTGGCTCCAGCTGACGATGTCTTGTCAGCTTGGCTCACAGTCCAGGAGACTCTGCATTCCCAAGCGCGCAGGGGCTTTGTTCACCAGTGTTGGGAATAAAGCTTTTATTTGCTTGTTCATATTCTGATTATGAATCTATTCCTAAACCCTCCATGTCCTCTAAGTCCTATAGTAAAATATGGCAGGGGTGGCCAACGTGGTTTCCCTCCACCCAAAGACCAATGTGCAGAGTCCGGGGAAGGAAAGGGTATCCGCGCGGCGCTGCAGGCACCGGCTCTCTGCAACCTGTCTCTTTACCGCCTCTGCCCTTTCCATGCTCTCCTCTCATTCTTCTACTTCCTGCACTCCTCGCCGCAGGCCTACAGAGAGGTTCTCTGGCATTTTTCTCCTCTCTGCTGGTAGCACTCAAGGAGTAAAGTATTCTTATCTCTGGGAGATGTATAAAGAGTGATAATTGCCTTGCTAGGGTATTACTAAACTCTAAACGATCTCCCAGGTTGTAGAGAAAAATAAAATTAAAAATTCTAACTGGATATCAGTTTTTATTTTTTAGAGTTTCAAATAAGTTGTCAGCCAATGTAGGTGGCATTAAAGGAAAACATACATGATGAAAAATAATAGGTACTTGTTTATGTGTGTGTGTATCTCTCTAACTATTATCTATCGATGTATCTATCATCATCATCTACAGTGAAAGAAAGAAAACATACATTAAAAGCTTTCTTAACTATCTTTTCTTTCTAGCTCTATTCCAGTTTCTCCCCATTGCAAAGTCTTACTATAATAGCAGGAAATGAATTAAAATTTAGAAGGAAAGCAGAGGTGAATCAAAGTGGAAACTTATAACTACATAACTTTGGCTGAGAAGCTTTTCCAACATCTATACTCTTTCTTAGATTTTATTTATACCCTTGACATTTGATAGAAGACAATGGTTTTCCCAATAAATGTCCCTCTTGACATATGGAGTGAATTAAAAATAATAACTCTAGTGAAACTGTAGATTACTCAAGATGAATGGGTAAAAACCACTTACCCCCAGTTGCCACAGTGATTTCACGTAGGAAATGGCCATAAAATGGAAAATCGAAGGACAGATTCACTCTCTGCAAGGAACAACACCAGAAAAGAAAATCAATAATGTGCAGAACAGTAAATGTAAAATGAAGTCTTTTACTTTAAAAAACAAAAAACAAAAAACAAAAAAACCATGCATCTGTTTTGCCCCACTATTATTGTAGTTAACTTTTTAAACCTTAACCCGGGGTGGTAATAAAAGACGTTTTTATAGTAATTTAATGCTTGAAATATGTGTGAAGAGAAAAGTTGGCCCTGGTATGGTCTGTTCCCAGCTGACAGAGAATCTGGAAGTTTCGACTCTAAATCAAGCACAGTCAGTTGTGTCAACAGGGTGCACAGTTTATTTTGGTGTTCTCTGGTTTGACTAGACTTCCCCAAAGCAGCAGGCCGTGTTACACATGAAGCTTTTACTTTTCCTAAACTGGAAGTTTTTAATTTAACACTGTTACAGCTTATATATTCAATTTGTCTTTATTTTCCATAATGTAAGGCAGTTTCAAGGCACAAGATTATCCTGCTCCTATAGACGTAAATCCACCGAGATTCTGCAGACGCAATGAGCTCTCCAATGCAGGATATTATGTCCACTTTTACAGCACAGAGTTGAAGGATAAAAACGCAGGTGTCCGGAGAGCTGCTTTTCCTCAGTATAGGGGAAATTAGAGGCTGAAAAAGGAAGAAAGTTGACAAGCTGTGCCCCTCCCCGCATATTTTTCTTGAAGGATCCGAAGCTCTGTCTCTCTCTCTCTCTCTCTCTCTCTCTCTCTCTCTCTCTCTCTCTATATATATATATATATATATATATTTTTTTTTTTTTTTTTAAGTAAGGAAAACAAAGCACAAAGAACAAAACATCTTAGGTTTTTGTATGTTTAAAACCAGGTATATTATTATTAAGCAAGAAATAAAGAACAGTGATTTATAATAAATAGGATCAGCTCAGTTAGATAAAGGGAGCCAGAGGGAAGTAATTAGCTGGTGTAGAGCCCAGCAGCACAAACTACCACAACAAAAGGCCGCTGTGTCAAAGTCAACAACTTCTAGATTGTAGCTTGCCCAACGTACAAATAAAAAAATTACAGAAGCCTATTTAGATTGCATTTTGCTCTTTCCAATACCACAAATAATTGCTTTTCTATATCCATCAGAGATTTCTAATGAATTATTTGGGATGAAATTAATCATTCAAAATTTAGAGTGAGTTTCAATTAGTTTTTTCCCCGTTCAATGAAAGCTACATCTTCAGAAGGGATTTATCATCATTTTCACTTTGCATTGACTAATGGAACAACAAAACCCATTTCCACAGCACTAACGGAAACAAGCGGTCACTGATAACCTTAAAAGGAAAGCTTTAATGGCAAACTCATCTCAAAGAAAACATCAGGAATAATTTCATAAAGGCACTCACTGCAGCATACTGTTTTCTCTCATTCTGATTTACTTCCATGCTTACGAGGAAATTGGTAAAATTTACAACTGCAGTGTTCCTGCTTTGGGAAAACCAGTTTGGTTTAAACATATGTCACTAAAAAACTATCACTTACCACCCAGCAAGAACAGGAGGGATAGTCCATGAATTTCTCAGCCACCATAAGTATTTTTGGAATTAGACTGAGAGTCTTAAATATATACATAAATTGAAAAGTTCTTCTTGAGAGGAAAATAGGTCCTCAAAGAAAATCAGCAGCACGCAGCCCTGCTCAGGTGACCAGTCAGCCCCAGGCAGTCCATGGCCTGCTTCTGGCGGCCACGGAATAGCCCGTTAGGAAACAGGAGCCCGGCACCAGCCAGGGTCAGCTCCAGCTTCCTGAGAGGTATTCCAGCTCCAGCTTGCTCTGCTCACATTCACCCTCTGCCCTAGCTAGAGTATCACTCACGCACTTCAAGTCGGTCAACAGAATCTCGACGAAAGCCAACATGGCTGCCATGAGCTCCGCTGTGGCGGCCATCAATGGAGGTGCTTAGCTCTCGACAAGACCAGATGCGAGGCAAGGTCCGCGGCTGGTCAAGGAGGGATCAAGGATACCCGACTTACTGAGGAGGACTGGGCACTTCAGAACTTGGGGCCTCTTTCACCCTGGTTATAATCTTAATCATAATAGCGATATCTTTCCTTTTTAAATTGTTTACCTGC
>JAQZBX010038378.1:0-23428 GCA_029593785.1 Cabassous unicinctus | reverse complement strand
AATGTATGTATACATATTATAAAAGATTGGAATATAACAGTTAACCCCCTGTTTATAAACAGTAAAATTAATGTTACAAAAACAAAAAGGGGGAGATGCAGAAGAATCTGCTAAAGACAAACTATCGAAAGCATTGCTTACCTTAAATTTTCTTAATAGAAAACAAATTTCTAATACCACAGCAGCAGAAAAATATTGGGAGCTTAATAAAAATAAAAAATAAAAATAAAAAAAAATGATGAAAAAAGTGGACAACCAATATATTGGAAAAATGAAACAACCAATAATTGGGAAAAAGGAGAGGTAAAATTTTGGGGCCGAGGTTTTGCTCTTATCATTACAGAAACAGGAAAACAGCAGTAGATACCCTCCAGAAGCATCAAGCCTAGAGTTGAAGATGCTGCCAAAACTTGAACTATGGACACGGTGGTTTTACACTGGATTAATTATTGATAATATCAATGCAATTGAACAGTACACCTGGATTTCTCCTGTGTGGACTTGCTACTTGCTTCGGAATTCTCGTGTTATATACCAGTACTCCTGACACTTGGACTATCACCCAACATATCTCTCTGATCCTCGCATTTGTAACGTATATTTGGCTGTTAATTCTGATAGCATGTCTATAATGTTTTCTCTATTCAAAATCATTATCCTTACCTCCTTCCTACTAAGTGCCATCTCAGCTAGACAGGCCAGCAACCCTTACCAACCTTACAAGTGGACACTCACTAGATGGGACGATTCAGTAATTTTAATAACCAACATTTCTGTCTCTCCCAGTTTTTCCTCCCCCATAAGCAAGCTTTTCTATCGCCCTTCACTTAGGGATGCCGGTGATCTCTATACCGATATACAAGATGTTTACCTCTGTCCTAGCTCCACTCAGGGACGTACATATTGTAATCAGCCTGCCCATTACTTTTGCGCATATTGGGAATGTGTTACAATAACTACCGGTTGGACGGCTCCAGTTAAGAACCAATTCCTCACAGTACAGTTTGTGCCCTCCAGGTGTCAACGCCCATATAATTACATAGCGGGTGATCGTGTCCGTCGAGGGTCACCCAAACCACCAGGCTTCTGTTCCAATATCACACTCACAGTTACTAACCCTACATATCCCTCCTGGATTCTTGGCCATACTTGGGGAATTAGGCTGTATTTTGCTGGCACCGACCCCGGTACGTTTTTGGTTATCATAAAGGAACTGATAGCCCAGCCCCAAGGTCCAATAGGCCTGAATAAAATTTTGGCCCCTTCTCTCCCAACCGTTCCCCCTGCAGCCCACCTTGCTACAATTCAGTCTACAAGTGCCTCACTGGCGTCTGCTATGCCCAACGTCACCTCTCTTATCTCTAATTCAGGTGTCTCTAACTCTAGTCCTAACCCTGCCTTCAACAGTCCACTCTTAGAGTTGCTTAACGCTACTTTCCTTTCCCTAAACGCTGCTCAACCCAACTTTACTCACAGTTGTTGGCTGTGCCTTTCTGTTAAGCCCCCTAATTACGATGCCATAGCCATTAATACCACCTTTAATACTTCCTCTGAGGACAACCCCCAGCAGTGTCATTGGAGCAATGACAAGAGAGTTGGCCTCACCATACAGTCCGTTCTAAACACTGGACAGTGTGTGGGTAACGCCTTCAATAATATTTCCACCACCTTAACTTGGGTCTGCACACGTATAACTGCCCCTTCTCAAGCTAAATATTACATTCCCCCAGCTGGGGCAAAATGGCTGTGCTCCTCCTCAGGTCTCACCCCCTGTGTGGCCTCCACAGTCCTCAGTAATACAGGAGAGTTGTGCATTTTAGTTTTTATCCTTCCGCATTTCCTTTACCATAGTGACAAGGACCTCTACCACTGCTGGGACGCACGACATGCTGATGCCATAAACATACAAAAAAGAGAAATTATTACGGCTATTACCATTGCCTCTATTTTAGGTATCGTCGGCTTAAGCACTGGAACCGCCTCTCTTGTCATGCAACAACAGGGTCTCGCTCACCTAAGAGCTGCAGTGGACGAAGACTTAGCCCGCATTGAAACCTCCATCACTCACCTTGAGAAATCTCTTACATCCCTGTCAGAAGTTGTCCTACAGAATAGGAGAGGTTTAGACCTCCTTTTTCTTAAACAAGGAGGGCTTTGTGCCACTTTGGGTGAAGAGTGCTGTTTTTACACTGACCATTCGGGTATAATTAGAGATTCCATGACCAAGCTTAGGGAAGGAATTGCAAACCGTAAAGTGAACGAGAAACCCAAGGGGGCCTCTCTTGGGGATTCAATGGAATCCTCCCTTACCTCCTCCCTGTACTAGGTCCCCTATTAACCCTACTCCTTATAATATCCTTTGCACCTTGGGCCTTAAAAAAAATCATACAGCTAGTTAAAGATCAAATCACTTCTGCCTTAAGCATGCCCATCCAAGTGCATTATCACCGACTTCACCTCGCTGACCTAGGTATAGATCCAGAAAACCTGAGTGCTACTTACCCAGAAGGTATGTAAACCCCCTCCTACAGGAACAGCATGCTACTCAAAAACATGCTCCTAGCTTATGCTATGGTTGGTACCACTGGGTGCAAGGCAAAGCACTGCAAAGGAGGGCCCAAACAATCAAAAGCCATTTTTTGAGCTCCTTGAGAAATATGCCTCGTTGGGCGCTGGACTGGTTAGCCAGTAACGGGCAACTGGACCCCTCCTCTCTTTTCCTGCGGCAAAGCCGCTGGGTCAACCTAAGACAGGGGCCTGGCCAATTGTTGCCATGGGGCCCCGGCCAATTGCTGCCATGGTTTCCGATGACGGGTAAGATCCAGCAGCCGTTCAGCACGGTCCTGAACTAAGACAGGCACAGTCCCCCCAAAATCAGTCGAGGCCTCTATTTCCCCCAGCAGGTTAATGCCAAAAGGATGCCCATTCAGCATCCTTCCTCCATCCTTTTGAAATACAAAGGGAGGAGATGTTGGGGACCTTCACAGTAGCACTCATATTATGCACCTTGTCAGCAGCACAAGTGACATGTAACATGGACGCCAGGGCTGAGACAAAGAACAGCTAAAGCTGCAGTTAGCCTTCTTCAAGGAAGTAAGAGAGTTCACGCCAAAAGCACCCCCTTCGCGCCAAAAGCATTTCTGCCACCTACCCTAGCAATAGCAGCCACCAATCCCAAACCGCCACCCGTCCTTAACAGCCACCAATCCTCACCCTCTTCCTTCAGAGTATATATACCCTGCCTCTTCAATAAACTTTTGCAGCTTGATCAGAATCCTGTCTTGCTGTCATTCTTCGTGTCTCTTGTCCCATACCATTCCTTTCTTCACAGGTCCTGAGCCCCAGTTGATTGTCCCGCGGGTCAGGACAATAAGCAGACATGGAGAAGACACAGCGAATGGACACAGCAAGCACAAGCAGCAAGGGGGGGGTAAATAAATAAATAAATAAATCTTTAAAAAAATAAATAAATAAAAATAAAGCTTGTTTTTATAAATTTTATTCTGCTTATTAGTCATAGCCATATATTAGATGGCTTATAAAATTGTTATTGAATTGTTATAAAATTATTACAATTTTTCTTTTGCAAAGATAAAAGTATTTTGGCCAGTTGCTCTGAAGAGAAAGAGAAAACCCTGAACTTCAGTGACATTGTTCTCTCAACTATAACTGAGGATTGTAGAGTCCCTTAGGTCCCCTTTGGATGCCCTGTTGCACTCTGAGTTTACCTCTAGTGTTGCATCCTACCCCCAGTCTTGTATTATGTTTCTGATGTTTTGCATTTCTCCCCCACTAGGTTTTTGAGAACAGCAAGTACATTATGATTTAATCACAGTTTAAAATAAAATCTTTACATATGACTTTACATTGACTCCTAGCTACTATTTAAGCTTAGATCTTTTCTCCTCAAAATCTCATGTTAAAGTATGTATTTCTCTCTAATTGGGTGTTTTTTTTCCATTAAAAGATTATTGAAGTATATTATTCATACATGAACAATCACAAAAAATAAGTGTATAGTAAAATTTGTGAACTTAGAAAACAAACATGCACATTACCATACAGAGCTACCATACACCACCCCACCACCATAACTTGCACTGCTGTGAAACATTTGCAACAAATTATGAAAGAACATCATCAGTGTATTACTACTAACTATAGTAAATATCTTATATTTGGTGTATTTTCCCCCAAACTCACCATATTATACTTTTTTGCTCATAAACCTCAGAGTTTACTAAAGTGTACAATCAGTGGCATTTGGAATAATCACAGAGTTGTGCATTCATCACTTTAATCAATATT
The DNA here is from genome assembly GCA_029593785.1 of Cabassous unicinctus. Taxonomy (NCBI): domain Eukaryota; kingdom Metazoa; phylum Chordata; class Mammalia; order Cingulata; family Chlamyphoridae; genus Cabassous; species Cabassous unicinctus. Next base: position 19,120 of record JAQZBX010038378.1, on the reverse strand, counting down.
AGAGCATTTTCTTTGCTCAAAAAAAAAAAAGAAAAAAGCAACAAAAAACAAACCATTATAATATCCATATGCTAGTGCTACTAATTATAAATCCTATAATGTTCTTTCACCATTTTCATTCATTTCCAAACATTTACAAACACATTTTTATGAATTCTGCAAAGATTAAACTTCAGCTTTCCATTCTGTAAAAACGTTCTATTCTGTAGTGCCATATTCTAGCTATTAACTCCATGATTTTGCTCATTATGTTTAGTTCATAATAGTGAAATCATACAATATTCGTCCTTTAGTGCCTGGCTTGCTTCACTGAGCATAATGTCCTATAGGTTCATTCATGTTGTCATATGCTTCGCGACTTCATTACTTCTTACTGCTTAATAATAGTCCATGTGATGGAATCCTGGGTTGATTCCATCTTTTGGGAATTGTGAATAATGTCACTATGAATATCAGTGTGCAGATGTCTGTCCATGTCACTGGTCTAAGTTCTCCTGGGAGTATTATTGCTGGGTCGCATGGTAGATCTATGTCTAACTTCCTTAGGAACCACCAAACAGACTTGCACAGTGGGGATTCTACCTTCTCATCAACAGTGAATAAGCATTCCTATTTCTCCATATCCTTCACCTTCAGTTTTCTGTTTTGTTAATGATGGCCATTCTAGTAGATGTGAAATGAAATCTTGTAGCTTTGATTTGCATTTCCCTAATAGCCAGTGATGTTGAACATTTTTTATGTGTTTTTTCACCATTTATATTTCTTTTTTAGAAAAATGCCTATTCAGGTTTTTGGGCCACTTTTTATTAGGGTCATTTGTGTTTTTATTGAGTTGTAGGATCACTTTATATATACTGAATATAAGACCCTTATCAGATGTGTGATTTCCAAATATTTTCTCCCATTCAGTGGGTTACCATTTTACTTTTTTCACAAAGTCCTTTTTGGTGGAGAAGTGTTTAATTTTGAGGAGGTCCCATTTATCTATGTTTTCCTTTGTTGCTTATGCTTTGGGTGTAAGGTTTAAGAGACTGCCACCTATACAAGGACTTGTAGAAGTTTCTCTACATTATCTTCTAGGAGCTTTATGGTCGTGGCTTTTACGTTTAGGTCTTTAATCCATTTTGAGTTGATTCTTGCATAAGGGGTGAGATAAGGCTCATCTTTCATTTCTTTGGTTATGGATTATCCAGTTCTCCCAGCACCATTTGTTGAAGAGAATATTCTGGTCCAGAAAAGTGGATTTGGTAGGCTTATCATAAACATTTGACCTTAAAGGTGAGGATCTATTTCTGAACTCTCAATTTCACTCCATTGATCAATGTATCTATCTTTATGCCAATACCCTGCTGTTTTGACCACAGTAGCTATATAATACACTTCAACATCAGGAGGCACGAGTCTTCTTACTTTGCTCTTCTTTTTTAGGATGCTTTTGGTTATTCAGGATTCCTTACCCTTTCAAATAAATTTGGTAATTGACTTTTCTGTATCAGTAAAGTAGGCTGTTGGAATTTTAGTTGGCATTCCATTGAATCTATAATTCTGTTTGGGTAGAATTGACATCTTCACTATGTTTAGTCTTCCAGTGCATGAACACATTATGTCCTTCCATTTGTTAAGGTCTTCTGTGATTTCTTTTAGCAGTGTTTTGTAGTTTTCTGAATAAAGATCCTTTACATTCTTGATTAAATTAACTTCTAGGTATTTGAATCTTTTTGTTGTTATTGTAAATAGAATTTTTTTCTTGATTTCCTCCTCAACTTGCTCATTACTAGTGTTTAGAAACACCACCTTTTTTGCATATTAATCTTGTGTCATGCCACTTTGCTGAACTCATTTATTAGCTCTCATAGCTTTGTTGTAGATATTTCAGAATTTTCTAAGTATAAGATCATGTCATCTGGGAATAGTAAGAATTTTACTTCCTCTTTTCCAACTTGCCTAATTGCACTAGCTAGAACTTCTATCAAAATGTTAAATAAGAGTAGTGACAGTGGTCATCCTTGTCTTTTCCTGATCTTAGAATTCTTTCATTCTCTCCCTGTTGAGTATGATGTTGGCTGTCATATGTTCATATACGTCCTTTATTTTGCTATGAACTTACCTTCTATAACTATCTTTTGAATTGTTTGTATCAAGAAAGGATGCTGCATTTTGTCACATAATTTTCTGTGTCAATTGAGATGATCATGTTCTTTTTTTCCTTCAATTTGTTTATGTGGTGTATTGCATTATTTGATTTTCTTGACTTAAACCATCCTTGCATACCAGGAAGAAAACCCACTTGATACTAGGCTATAATTCTTTTAATATAATTTTGGATTCTATTTGCAAGTATTTTCTTGAGAATTTTTCCATCTATGCTCATTAGAGTGATTGATGCATAATTTTTTTTTCTTCTAGTATCTTTATCTGGCTTTGGTATTAGAATGATGTTGGCTTCATAAAATATGTTGGGAATTTTCCCTTCTTTTCAATGTTTTGGCAGAGTTTAAAAATGACTGGTATTAATTCTTCTCAAAATAGATGTTACAATTCACCTGTAAAGCCATCTGGTCCTGGACTTTTCTTTGATGTTAGATTTTTGATGACTCTTGATTCAATCTCTTTATTTGTTATTGTTGAGTTCCTGTATTTCTTATAGAGTCAAGGTATGTTGTTTGTGCATTTCTAGGAATTTGTCCATTTCATCTAGGTTGTCTTAATTTGTTGGCATACAGTTTCTTATAATATCCATTTATGATCTTTTTTTATTTCTGTGGGGTCAGTCATAATGCCCCCCTTTCATTCTTGATTTTACTTATTTGCATCTTCTCTCTTTTTTTCTTTGTTAGTATAGATAAGGGTTTGTCAATTTTATTGATTTTCCCAAAGAACCAGCTTTTGGTTTTCTTGATTTTTTCTATTGTTTTTTGTTGTTGTTATTCTCAATTTCATTTATTTGTGCTCTAATCTGTTACTTTTTTTCTTTCTGCGTACTTTGGGATTGGTTTGCTGTACTTCTTCTAGCTTTTCCAGGTGTTCAGTTAAGTCTTTGATTTTAGCTCTTCTTTTTTAATATAGGCCTTTAGTGCTATAAATTTCTCTCTCAGCACTGCCTTTGATGTATGCGATAAGTTTTGATAAGTTGTGTTCTTATTTTCATTCTTCTCAAGATATCTACTAATTTTTCTTGCATTTTTTTCTTTGACCCACTGGTTATTTAGGAGTATGTTGATTACCCTTCATATATTTGCAAAATTTCCCCTGTCCTACCTATTATTGATTTCCATCTTCATTCCACTATGATCATTGAAAGTGCTTTGTATAATTTCAATCTTCTTAAAACTTTTCAGAGCTGTTTTGTGCCAAACATGTGGTCTACCCTGGAGAAAGATCCATGAGCACTTGCAAAGAATGTGTAACCTACTCTTTTGGGGTGCAATGTTCTGTATATCTATCTTGTCCAGCTCATTTATCACATTGTTCTAGTTCCCTGTTTCTTTGTTGATCTTCTGTCTAGTTGTTCTATTGATTTGAGTGGAATGTTGAAGTCTCCAATTATTATTGTAGAGATGTTTATTTCTCTTTTCAGTTTTGCTAGAGTTTTCCTCATGTATTTTGGGGCACTCTGGTAGGATGCATAGATATTTATGACAGTAACTCCTTCTTGGTGGATTGTCCCTTTTATTAATATATAATGGCCTTTTGAATCTCTTACCACTTTTTTTCCATTTAAAGTCTTTTTTGTCTGACACCAGGATAGCCACCCCTGGTCTCTTTTGGCCACTGTTTGTGTGCAGTATCTTTTTCCAACTTTTCACTTTCAGTCTATTTGTCTCCTTGGTCTAAGGCAAGTCTCCACCAGACAGCATATGGATGGCTCATGATTTCTTATCCATTCTGTCAACCTATTTCTTTTGATTTGGGAATTTAATCGAATAACATTCAACGTTATTACTATAAAGGCATTACTTCAACAAGTTTACCCTTTGGCTTTCATATGTCATATCTTAGTTTGGTCTGTCTTTTTAACCTTTTGGTGGCCCTTTCTGATAGTCTTCACTTCTACACTCTCCTCCAAACCTCTAGTGTTTGCTATAGATATGGGTTTTTGCTTACAAATCTCTTAGTTTCTGTTTGTGAATATTTTAAACTCATCTTCATATTTGAAGGACAGTTTTGTCAGATAAAGAATTCTTGGCTGGAGGTTTTTCTCTTTCAGTACTTAATTATATCATACCACTGCCTTCTTACCTCCATGATTTCTGAAGAGAAATCCACATTAAGTCTTATTGGACATCCCTTGTATGTGATGTTTCACTTATCCCTTGTTGCTTTTGGAATTTTCTCTTTATCTTTGGCATTTGGCATTCTGAATATTATGTGTCTTGGTGTATTTTTGTTTGGATTTATTCTAATTGGAGTATGCTCTGCTTCCTGGGTACATTTATCTATATGTTGGGAAATTTTCAGCCATTATTTCCTCAAATACACTTTCTGCACCTTTTCCCTTCTCTTCTCCTTCTGGAACTCCCATCATGTGTGTTGTTGCAATTCATGTTAACATTTAACTCCCTGAGCCCTTCCTCAAATTTTCCCAGTCTTTTCGCTCTCTGTTTTTTTCTTTTTTCAATTTATGCTGGTCTGTCCTCTACATTGTTCATTTTTTCCCCATGATTTCAAATCTGCTGGTTTATGCCTCTATTGTATATTTAATCTCAATTATTGTGTCTTTCATTCCCATAAGCTTTGCTATTTTTCAATCCAAGATTTTGAATTTTTCCTTGTGCTCATCCAGTGTCTTCATAATGTCATTTACTTCTTTAACCATGGTGTTCTTCAACTCCATGATTTGACTTAGGATATTTGTATAAACTTCGTTGATTAGTTGTTTCAAGCGTTATGTCTCTTCTGGAGGTTTGTTCCTTTGCCTGAGTCATATCTTCCATTTTCATAGTATGGCTGTTAATTTTTTGCTGATGTCTAGGCATTTGATTAGGATGCTGAGTTTACTCTGATGTTCAATTTCTTTCTCTTGCCAGGGGACTAACTGTTAAGTAGCTGTGTGCTACCACTGTTCTTTTGATTCTTGGTTCAACTTCTTCTAGATATTTAGAACTGCCCCTGTTTGCTCAAACTTGGATTATGGACCCAATAAAGGGGTGCAGGCCAGTTCCCAAGGCCCTTGGATGGGGGCCAGTAAAGGCACCTGATTGCCTCATTATGTTTTAGTATTATTTTCTCCTCCTTTTCATGCACTTTTCTGGTCTCCCAGTTGATGGTGCTCTTTGGCAGCCCTCTTAGCTTAGTCCCCAGATGCTAGGGGGAAATGCATTCACTGAACCCCACCAGGACTGGCCTTGCAGAAGCAGTGTGCTCAGGACAGGCAAAGTCTTGCTAGCAAAGTTTATCAGAAGTTATCCCTTGGTTGTCCTCACTCTCCCTTTCTCTGCTTCCTCAGCAACCAGCCCAGGGCAGTAGAGCCAGTGTCTGAGAAGGCAAATTAACTTTAGCTCCCTGCTAGCTCTAGGGGCAACAAGTTCACTGTCCAACTGGGACTAGAAATGTGCTATCCCTGGGACACAGCACATTGGGTTCACTGGCCAAATTCTGAATTTGCTGTAAACTGTGTCCCTTCATCTCCTTTTACTTGGGGAAGAGAAGCTTCAACCCTCTCAGTCTTCAGCTGCTACAGTCCACAGCCACTGCAGTCTGCTGTTGTTCTGAGGGTGGGGAGATGGGTACCAGCAGCTTCTGCTGCAGCTTTACTCAGAATTTTTCCAGCAAGCCAAAATTCCTTTCCTTCACCCCTCTCTCTTCTGTGTCTCACCTTCCCCTGTTGTTCTGAGCCCCAAATCAGCCCTCTGGAGAATCTCTCCTGTCCTCTAGATATTTTTCTGAGATAGAAACGCTCCCTCTGGCTCTCTAATTCTCCATCTCTACCTAGGTGTTTTAAGCATTCTCAAAATTAACACATCAAAACTAAAATCAGGGTGGGTAGCTGACATGGCTCAACCACTTGGGTGCCTGCCTACTACTTAGGAGGTCTCAGGTTTGGGCTCTGGTGCATCCTAAAAGAAGACAAGCAGATGTTGCTGCAACAGAGCTAGATGCCATGACAGCAGAGCTAGACTCTGCCCCCACTGCAACAAGCAGAGGCCACAAGCCAGCAGACACTACAGCCCATGGGGAATTTATGTGGCTCAGTCCATTGGGAAGTCGCCTCTCATTTGGGAGGTTCCAAGTTTGGTTCCTGATGCCTCCTGGGGAAGGCAAGCCAACAATGAGCAGACAGACAGCGAACCATCCTGGGGAAAGAAAAAGTAAATAAAAAAACAAATCTTCAAAAAGAAAATCAGCTAAAATCACAAGCTCTTTAAGTTTCTGTTTGCTCTTCACTGTTCCTGATATTAGAATAGGGAACACATTCAATCTGTCATCTGTGACAGCATGTTTAACCTCTTTTATCCTCTTACTTTTTGTATATAACCTATCCACAATACTGTAAATTTTATCTTTTAATTATGTCTCTAGTATATCCACTTCTTTCCATTTTTTTCCACCACCTGCCATGTGGACTACTAGACAGGGATAACTAATTAAATAATTAATCAAGCATACCTTTTATCCTTTCACACATTACCAGATGCACATAAGTTTTAATGCATCATGGAACATTGCTTGTCTTATTTCCATTTTTAAAAAAATGGGTTCATTTATTTTTGAGGCATTGTTGACACATATGTGAACAAATGGTACCCATGCCTTAATAGAGTAACTTGCTATTGATCCAGCTAGTTTTATTGGTAGATTTTCACTGTATGATTACATCTATTATGAAAAAAATAGAAGTCAACTATAAGGGAAAATTCTTTTATTTCAACAAATTGTTTGCTATCTACCTTAGTCTAACTAATGATTGTTATGTTTTTTTTTTTTGTTTTTTTTTTGTAATTGGGATTTTTGGTACTGAATTGATATTGTTGTAAAGTAACATTATCTAAAAAGTGAAATCTCAGGAGGCAAATGTGGCTCAACTAGTTGGGCACTTGCCTACCACATGGGAGGTCCCAGGTTTGGGTTCTAGTACCTTCTAAAGAAGATGAGCAGATGTCAAACCCACCACAGTGAGCTAGATGCTACACCCACCACAGTGAGCTAGATGCCACACCCACCACAACTAGCTAGATGCCACACTGCCACAATGAGCAGACGCTTAATCAAGCAAATGCCACAAGGCAGCAGATGCCACAGCCCGTGAGGAGCACATGTGGCTCAGGTTTGAGGACTCACCTCCCATGTGGGAGGTCCTGGGTTCAGTTCCCAGTGCCTCCTGGAGAAGGCAAGCAAACAATGAGCAGGCAGATGAGGGAATCATCTGAGGAAGTGGTGATAAATAAACATAATAATAATAAAGTAAATAAATACATCTTTTCTAAAAAGTGAAGCCTCATCTTGAATGAGGAATTATGTTACTATTTGCTAATGAGAAATATATAAATATATGTATAAGAAAGGAAAAAAAGGTACAGGTAAGTTTTAAAGTCATTGCCAGTTTGTACAGGCGCCAAATATTCTTAAGGTAGTGTATTAGTCAGACAAAGGGGTGCTGACGCTAAGTACCAGGAATCTGTTGGCTTTTTATTTATTTGGGCTAAAAGCTTACAGTTACAAGGCCCTAAAGAGTCCAACTCAAGGTATCATAATAGGTACTTCCTCACCAAAGTCTGTTGCCATGTGTTGAAGTAAGATGGCAGGTGATATCTGTGAGGGTTCAGCCTTCCTCTTCCTATTAAGGCTCCATGAGCCCAGCTTCTTCCCATCTCAGCTGTAGGCTGGAGGGCTCGTTTCTTTCTGAGCCTTCTTAGCTGCTCAGGGCTTTGGTCTCTTCAGCTGCAAACAATGAGGCAAATGGTTTATCTCTCTCCAGGGCCTCTGCTGTGTCTATGGAGCTGTCTCTCTTCCTCTGTGTATCTTCTCTGTTTATCTACTTCTGTGTGTCTCCTTGATTGAGTGTTCATTTACATAGCCCAAAAAGGGCACAGGGACTAAAACTGAGTCACCCTAATGATGGTGGTTAAAGCAAAGCCCTAATCTTAACATAATTTAATCAAAGGCATCTCAACTGAATCTAATAAAGTCAAAGGGTATCACACCCAGAGGAAAAGACCAGTTTACAAACATAATCAAATATCTCTTTTTGAAATTCATAAATAATATCAAACTGCCACAGGTGGCATGATCCATTTTAAGGCCAGAGAGTGAATTTCCTTAAAAGTTATTAGTAGAGTCAGAGGATAGATTCATACAATAAAGCAGGACATGGTTAGAATGGAATGCTAGCTCTTGTACTGAGAAAGCCACAAAAGTCTCTGAATTCCCAGTAAACTGAGAAATGGAAAAGCAAGAATAATTTTTTTCCCTTACAATGTAGCTTTTAGAAATTGTTTATAAGTAAGAATGGATAAGTAGAGAACTATGTGAGAATAGAGATTCTCCTTTTTCAAATAATTCAATTTTTACAACCGAGGTACTTTAATATAAGAAAAGAGGATTAGGAATAGAATTAATCATTTAAAGTCAGCTCAGAAATGTAAAATGGACATTTTAAAGGAGTGAGAATGGCACACATTACAAGAATACCTGATATTTTCTGTTCACTTAAAATTCAGTCAGTACCTAACCTGATACTCTGAACCAGTTACTCAAGAGATTTATGCATGAGGCTATTTCTCTATGGGATACTCAATGATACTCTTTTTCTAATGTCTCATGCAGACATTATCATGGAGTAATCAGAATGAATTTAATTTGCAAGTGATTGCCAAAATGCCAGGTTAAGTTGCTGACATCTTACTGCAAGACAGCAGGTTTCTTTTTTATTTATTTTACATGACTATGCCCCAGGATACTCTATTATGGACATTGTAATGAGCTACATATTTCCCAGAGAGAAAAGATAGTAATTCTCTTACTCATCTGGGTAGTGTTGATGCCACATCAACAAACTCTTTTTTTTTTCTTTCTTTCTTTTCTCCCCTGCATAAGCCCCATGACTACTGAGAAGGTAAGTTACTGGGGCTTCCCACTTTCAAGTCCTTTTTCTTATGAGTGAGGGACCTGGGCTCTCTTTCTCTAAATGCATTTCCCAGTAAGCCACAACATCTAGTCTGAAAGTCATTTGACTCTTTCCATTATTTGGAATAGGCATATCCATGTTGTACCCCTGGCTGCATGTTCCAAGAACAATATCTCTTGGAGCTGTTGCAGAGAGATTCAGGCTCCAGAGAGATAGCTTCCAGCCAGGAGTCCACATCGTGCTACATCTTCCTCATAACTGAGGGTCAAACTTTACCTGTGCACCAAACTCACACAAGATGATTTTAACACACTCTCACACTCTTCCAGAGTAGTGAAAAAGATGAATTTTCACCTTTCTAGATATACTGACATCCAATTTGTGCAGGAAATTAATAACAGGACTCTGCAACAACTGTACTGTTTCTCTTTCTTGGAATTTTATATTTGCTGCCAATTTGTTCCTTCTCCAATAACTCCTGTGACAGTGGGGCCCTGACCTGGGAATGTTGATTTATTTACTCTCAGAATACAGACAGCTGGAGATACAATGAACACAGAAGTAACTCCTGAGGCCAGATGCACTTTACTGGTTGGAAGTAAGTCTGCAGAAAAGAATGATCAGTTGTACAATCATGTTGGTCAGGTTGGATGCTTTGTTGTACATGGTGCAACTATGAAATTAAAGCTGCTAAAGAGAATACAGATGGTAGATTTCAAATTATCATTTCCTGTTGTTTCAGAGTATTTCAGAATGTTTTCTCTTATGAAATAGAAATTCTGGGTTTGCTTCTGTTTCCTTTTACTTTATTTTTATTTTAATTTTTGGATGTCCAACATTACCTCTCTGAACAATCATCAAAGTATGGGTTTAAATTCATCATACCTGAGATTTTAATTTCTTCCAAAACGAAAAAATAATCTTCTGACCGTAAGCTTTCTTCATGTAATACACATTCATGAATCATCTTGCCAACATCTAGAGACAATATTATTAATATAAAAAAGAATGAAACCAGAATATATATTATCTGCTCAATTAATTGATCTTACCTATGGACTATAAAAATTCCCAGGAATTGAGCTCCTAATGGAGATTAAAATATGGCACCCTTTGCAAACTGCCTTATCCTCTGCACCTTTAGGTAGTTGCAGCCTCGATCTCCTGCCCAGCTCAAGATTACAAACACTGTCAAAGACAATTACAATGATCATCATTTTTCTTCTACATTATTACACTGCTTTTTCTCATGCTACATCTCCTAATTTCCTGGTCAGATTGAGAAGATATTTGGGCTCAATTTTAAAAACTGTTTTCAATGCAATTTATTTATTTTTTATTTTTAAAGACATTTTAGACCACATAGATGTTACATTGAAATATATTTTCAATGTAGGGGATTCCAATATACCTCACCTCCCTCCCCCTCCCACACTTTTCCCCATTAACACAATCTTTCATTGGTGTGGCACCTTTGTGAGAATTGATGCATGCATATTAAAGCATTGCTACTAACCATGGTCTATAGTTCACATTATGGTTTACACTTTGCTGCACACAATTTTATAGGTTTTGACCAAATTTATAATGGCCTGTATCCATCATTGCAATGTCATGCTGAATAATTCCAGTGTCTCCAAAATGCCCCAGGGTATATCTATTCTTCCCTCTCCCTCCCCTCAGAAGCTCTGGTGACCACTGCCTTTATATCAATGTTACAAGTTCTTCCATTACTAGAATAATAATAAATCTACTTTAGCCCATAGTTGAAAATGCCACTTTTGTTGTTTCGATATTTGATATCAAAAACAAACCACAAAAAAAAAGAAACAAATGCAGAATTTCTATTTTATAAGACAAAATATTCTGTCATAATCTAAGATAAGATGAAAAGAATAATTTGAAATCCACCATCTGGATTCTCTTTAGTAGCTTTGACATCATATTTTCTTTATGTGCAATAAAATATAAGAGGCATAATTAATTAGTTGACAAGATGTGTGGGCTCCTGGCCTAGAGTTAAGTCTATTTTGTTTGTGTAAACAGTGGTGTTTGGGAATTAAAAAAAAAACTTTAAATTTATGTTTTGTTGTTAGTTTTTGGAAAGTAAAGAAGAGTGTAGCAGAATAGGCTACATGAATGAATGATTGATAGTAACATTTGTACACTAAAAACGTATTTTAAGAAGAAGAATAATTTATGGGTTCAGCCCTATGTCAGTACTTAGAGCCATGAGCTGCAACCATGTGGTGAAAAACTGATACTATTTTCAAAGTGAAAAATAATCAGTCCTACAGGACAAGTCATAATATAGGGTCTACATAATTTGCTGATTCATGTGGGATTTCTGATGGAGACAACCAAGAGGAATAACCTGGGGAAGTGGGGCTAGAGAAAGACTCTCACAGATTAGCACAGTCAGAACAGTTCCACAAGAGAGAAAACCACCAGATGGATGTGAGGAGTTATGAATGAGGTCCAGCACAAGGGAAGCTGCATCTTTTATCAGTGCTAATGACGCACTCAGACAGGACAATGTTAGACATGAAAAAAGCTAGAAGTTTGCAAATACTTTGAGGCACATATTTAAGGACAGACTATATGCAGCTCTCAGTTTATTATGAGCAGCTCATTCTCTGAGTGTGGAAAGAATCAGTGACCCTTAAGTGATATGTGACTATGGGGACACAGCAGTATTGCTAAGAATTTAGAAAACCCTAGCACATGGGATGCTCCAAGGTCCCCATGGATTGGTTCTGGGAAAAGGTCCAAAAAGTATCCATATTAGGAAGTCCAAAAATTTGGGCTATGTCATGGTTTAGGGCCATGCCCTAGTGTGCATGGGATCCAAGGGAAGAAGAGTTGTAGTGAAAGGAGAAGGAAAAATACAATACAAGGCATTTGGGAAGACCTGGGTGTGTGGTATAAATTGGCCATTTGAAGAGGCTCCTTAGGTATTATTGGTAGAAGGGGCAATTGTTGCCATCATTCATTGGGTCTTAATTAGACAACCTAATTCTTTCTAAGAGGCATTTTTATAATTAGGGAAATCAATCAATCTACAAAAAATCTAGTGTAATTTAAAGTTTTAATTATGGTGTTTTTATAGAGATATTTTACAGCTTTCTGACTACAAATGAAAATTGTTTACATTGTAATGTTTTAATTACTTGTCTTATATGGAAATCTCTTTATGAAATACACTATATTAAAAAATTACCTAAATATTTCCAAATTTTATCCTATTTGTTAATTTTCTATTATTATCCTTAAAGAACTTTTGGGCTTTTTACTTGTTGCTGTAGCTTTTTCCTTTTTCTTTTTTTTTCTTACGTGCCAGGGGCCAGGGATGAACCCAGGATCTTGTACGTGAGAGGCCGGCACTCAAACACTTCAACCACACCCATTCCCTGTATCTTTTATTTATGAATTTTTAATTCATATTCACACTTGCTTTTGTTCATTTTTAATTAAAATTAAAATTGATTTTTAATCAGTTTGCTTCTAAGATTTATTTTGTGCTATTTTTCTAAGTTCTTTAACTTATTTCCTTATTTTATGTTGTTTAATAAGAAGTTTAGAACTGTGAATATTCTTATGTTTTGATATTCAGTTTTCTTTTGAATGATATATTCTAAAACATTCCTTTTTTTAATATATAATTTTTTTATTGTGGGTGAAAATGAAATTTTTCACAATACATACAAATATTTGTAAAATGATATATAAATACATATGCATATATGTGCATTTGTTTACATAAATGTTATTTTTTATATATATATATATACATATATATATTTTTTTTTTTTAAAGGTGCTAAGATTACCTAAATATTACTCAGAAATTATAGGGATTCCCATGTTCCCCACCTCCCACACCTCCAACAAAATCCCACACCACCATCTTTCAACCGTGTGACACAACACAATGGATATACACATCCTGGGGCATTGCCACCGAGCATGGACCACAGTTCACATCATAGACCATACTCTCTCCCACACAGTTTTGCATGGTATATGCTGATGCAAAATGGCCTACCTCCGTCGCCGCAACGCCACTCAGGACAACCCCCAAGTCCCAAAAAAGCCCCTGTATTTCAACTGCCCCTCCTCTCCCTGCCCCAAAAGTGTCCAGTGGCCACCGGCTCCCCCTCACTGTTATAATTTCTTCCATTGCTTGAATCACAATATGTCTACAAGAGAACACCACCAAGTCCACTCTAGTCCACAGCTCCTCCCCCAATCCTGATGGGACTTGGATGGTGATGTCCACTCCACCTCCAAGTGAGAGACGGCTTATATCCCGTACATACAGTGGAGGGGTTTATCCTGCCTGCAGCTGCAGGCCCTCTCCATTCCCAGGGATGGCCGTTGCCCATCGTCATCTCCTCACCAGGCCACTTGGATGAGTCCATTGAGCTGTAGGGTAGGAGTTGCAGCTCCACTGAGATTCCAGGCACAGCTGGCACATAGGTAGGCCAGAGGATTCAGTCTCTGGAAGAACACCTAACAACTCCAGCATCACATATAGGTTTGAATAGAAGGGACTGAAGGACCATGTGCAGGGAGTACTTATTTGAGTCCAACTCTGTCACTCTCAGGAGCACAGATTCCAATGAAGAGCCCAATAATTAGGCATCAATCTCTGGGACTATCCCCACTTATATAGGACCTGGGGGTTTCCAGAGCCCTCAGGGGTCCCTCTGTGTGGGGTGATATCCACTTTGGTGATCTATGAGATCTTACTGAGGTGTGCGTAAGCATTACCACTGGGATGACCTCCTGATTCCCTTTGAAGTCTCTTAGCCATGTGAACTCATTTCTCTTTAACTTTTCCCCCTTTTATTCAAGGTCTTTTTCTAATTGTGTTGCCCATTGGCACTTGGCATTAATCCCTCGTTGCCAGGGAGGCTCATCCCCGGGAGTCATGTCCCACGTTGTGGAGAGGGTAATGCATTCATATGCTGAGTTTGGCTTAGAGAGAGGCCACATTTGAGCAACAAGGAGGCTCTCAGGTGGCAACACTTAGACACCCCATAACAGTAGGCTAAGTTTCAATTGGAAGAGCAAATACTCATAAGGCTAGTCCTCAATAACAAGAACCCATCAGTGGGCCATCCACTTTTGCCAGACACGGCCTCTGCACTCAGGGGACTGTTGCTGCTCCCTTGGGGAATGTAGCAGAGCTCTCCAGGCTGGGAATTCAGATTCCCTCATTTATTGAGTAATTGTCTACCCACCGTGACCATGCCCCATCCCTTGATCATTTGAACAATTTATATATCTTTCATGTATATTCAGATGGACTTACTCCCATGAATCCCCCATCCCAGACAACCCCCACAAACGATCCACTGCAGCCCCCCTTGTAACCCTTCTGTGATCTAAACCTTCCTTGAACATGAAGCCCATATAATAACAAAATACAAATAATAGGAAAAAGAAATAATAATGGTAAGCTTAAATGCAAGAGATAAGTAAAAGGAAACTCAGGAGAAAAAAAAAAACTAAACTAAAAATAAAATATAATTAGTGGATTGGGACATTCGAAAAAATGGGAAAAACAAAACAAAACAAAATCATTTTTTAAAAGAAATTATTCTTTTTTCCTTTTATCACTGTATTATCAGATGTCCAGTGTACCATGACAACTTCCCCCTCTCATTCCCCAGGGTCTCCCAAATTTCGCTATATTTCAAAGAAGTTTTAGGTCACAGAATAGTCACACACGGAATACTAGAGACTCCCACCTACCCAACCTCCCTCGCCCTTCCCCACCCTATATATTTACCATGTCCTGTGTTCATTACTGTAAGGTAATGAAGAATATTTCCCATAACCACTAAATACCCCATTTGATCTTTTCTGTTCCTTCCTCCCCACCCCCCGGGGCATATGACTCTTCCCTGTCTTGGCTCATGGGATGACAAGATTCATAGTTACATGTCCTGGGTATTCTAATCTGCCCTTCCTAATCTACCCACCTTTTAATCCTGCACCAACAAATCCAGTAAAATCTCTACCCACCTGTCAATATGTTACTATACTCTTTCAGTTTACCATAGATTATGTCCATATGGGTGATGGTTCACAATCTACCCTTCTCTCTCTCTCCCTTGTTAGCCTATCTTTCAGTCGGTGGTTCTCAGAATCTGTTAGCCTTCCTCAGATCAAATCAATGAGGTCATAAACTGTTCATCCTTCAGTGCCTGGTTTGCTTCACTCAACATAAGGTCTTCAAGATTCATCCATGTTATTCCATGTGTTAGCACATTATTCCTTCTAACAGCTGAGTAATGTTCCATTGTATGTATGTAACACATTTTGGTTATCCACTCATCTGTTGATGGGCACCGGGGCTGACTCCAACTTTTGGCAATTGTGAACAACGCCACTATGAACATTGGCGTGCATATATCTGTTTGTGTCTTTGCTTTCAATTCTTCTGGGTATATACCCAGTAGTGGAATTGCTGGATCATATGGAAGATCTATTGTTAGTTTTCTGAGGAATCGCCAAACTGTCCTCCACAGTGGCTGGACCATTCCACAATCCCACCTGCAGTGGATGAAGGTTCCTATTCCTCCACATCCTCTCCAACACTTATATTCTGCTGTTTTTTTAATAGCTGCCATTCTGATGGGTGTAAGATGGTATCTCATTGTAGTTTTGATTTGCATTTCCCTAATAGCTAGCGATGTCAAGCATTTTTTCATGTGCTTTTTAGCCTTTTGTATTTCTTCCTTGGACAAGTGTCTTTTCAGGTCACTTGCCCATTTTTTAAGTGGGTTGTTTGTCTTTTTATTTTCGAGGTGTATGATTTATATATGCAGGATATTAGGCTCCTATCAGATATATGATTGCCAAATATTTTCTCCCATTGGGTAGGCTGCCTTTTTATTTTCTTAATAACATCCTTTGATGTGCATAAGTTTTTAATTTATCTATTTTTTCCCTTGCTGCTCGTGCTTTGGCTTTGAAGTTCATGAAACCATTTCCTATTAAAAGGTCCTGTAGATGATTCCCTACATTATCTTCCAGGGTCTTTATGGTTTTGGCTCTTATATTTAGATCTTTGATCCATCTGGAGTTGATTTTTGTATAAGGTGTGAGATGGCATTCTTCTCTCATTCTTTTGGATATGGATATCCAGTTCTCCAAGCACCACTTGTTAAAGAGGCTACTCTCTCCCAACTTAGTGGGCTTTGTGACCTTGTCGAATATCAGATGATGGTATATGCAAGAATCTATATCAGAAATATCAGTTCAGTTCCATTGGTCAGTAAGTCTATCCTTGTGCTAATACCATGCATTTTTGATCACTGTAGCTTTGTAATATGTCTTAAAATCAGGTAATGTGATACCTCCAACTTCATTTTTCTTTTTCAATATGTCTTTGGAAATTTGGGGCCTATTACCTCTCCAAATATATTTTGTGGTTAGTTTTTCCAGTTCCTTAAAAAATACAGTGTTGATTTTTATTTGGATTGCATTAAATCTGTAGATAAGTTTGGGTAGGATAGACATCTTGATGATGTTTATTCTTCCTATCCATGAACAGGGAATATTTTTCCATTTATTTAAGTCTTCTTTGATTTCCTTTAACAGTGTTGTGTAGTTTTCTGTATTTAAGTGCTTTACATCTTTAGTTAAATTTATTCCTATGTATTTGATTCTTTTAGTTCCTATTGGAAATGGTATTCTTTTCTTGATTTCCTCCTCAGATTGCTCATTGTTGGTGTATAGAAATGCTACTGATTTTTAAGCATTGATCTTGTAGCCTGCAACATTACTGAAGTCATTTATAAGTTCTAGAAGCTTTGTTGTAGATTTATCAGGGCTTTCTATATATGGGATCATGTCGTCTGCGAATAATGAAATTTTCACTTCTTCCTTTCCAATCTGGATGCCTTTTATGTCTTTTTCTTTCCTTAGTGTTCAGGCAAGTACTTCTAAGACAACGTAAAATAGGAGTGGTGATAGAGGGCATCCTTGTCTTGTTCCCGATCTCAGAGGGAAGGCTTTTAGGATTTCACCATTGAAAATGATGCTGGTTTTTCATATATACCCTTTAGCATATTCAGAAACTTTCCTTTTATTCCTATCTTCTGTAGTATTTTTATCAGGAAAGAGTGTTGTATTTTGCCGAATGTTTTTCTGCATTTATAGAGATGATCATGTGATTTTTTTCTTTCAATCTGTTTATGTGATGTATTACATTGATTGATTTTCTTATATCGAACCATCCTTCCATATCCAGGATGAAACCCATTTGGTCATGGTGTATAATCCTTTTGATATATTGTTGAATGCGAGTATTTTGTTGAGGATTTTAGCATCTAGGTTCATTAGAGAAATTAGAAATTAAAAATTGGTCCTTTCTTGTGGTATCTTTGTTTGGTTTTGGTATTAAGGTAATGTTAGCATCATAGAATGAGTTAGGCAATATTCCTTCTACATCTATTTTTTTGGAAGACCTTAAGCAGAATTGGTGTTAGCTCTTTCCGGAATGTTTGGTAGAATTCAGCTGTGAAACCATCTGGTCCTGGGCTCTTCTTAGTTGGGAGGTTTTTTATGATTGTTCTCTCTTCTTGAGAGTTTACTCCTTTTACTAATATATAGTGTCCATCTTTGTCTCTTACGATAGTTTTGCATTTAAAGTCTATTTTGTCTGATATTAGAATAGCTACTCCTGCCCATTTTTGGCTATTGTTAGCTTGTAAAATGGTTCTCCAGTCATTCACTTTAGGCCTCCTTGAATTCCTGGATCGAAGGTGGGTTTCTTGTAGACAGCATATAGATGGATCATATTTCCTTATCCATTCTGCCAATCTGTGTCTCTTGATAGGTGAATTTATTCCATTAACATTCAGTGTTATTACTCGTAATGAATTTCTTACTTCAGCCATTTTGTTTTTGTCTTGTTAGTTGCTTTTAAACTCTCCTCCAACTCTCTCTCCCTTGTTTTTTTCTTTCAGCTTGTAGAACTTCCTTTATTTTTCTTGAAGTGCAGGTTTCTTATTGACATACTCTCTTAATTTCTGTTTATCTGTGAATATTTTAAACTCTCCATCATTTTTGAATGCCAGTTTTGCTGTGTAGAGAATTCGTGGATGGCAGTTTTTTTCTTTTAGTATTTTTGACTATTTCATACCACTGTCTTCTTGCCTCTAGGGTTTCAGCTGAGAAATCAGCACTTAATCTTATTGTGCGTCCCTTGTATGTGATGGTTCTCTTTTCTCTTGCTGCCTTGAGTATTTCCTCTTTGCCTTGAGCATTGGACATTTTGACAAGTAAATGTCTTGGAGTTGGCCTGTTGGGATTTATACTCTTTGGGTGTGCTTTGCTTCCTGGATCTGCACATCCATCTCTCTCAATAGGTTTGTGAAGTTTTCAGCCATTATTTCCTTCAACACTTCTTCTGTTCCCTTTCCCTTCTCTTCCTTTTCTGGGATGCCCATAATGCATATGTTTGAGCATTTTTTGTTGTCGGGTAATTCCCTGAGTCCCTGCTGGATTTTTTCTAATTTTTTGTCTATTTTTTCTACTATCTGTTTGATTTCAGATGTATTGTCTTCCACATCACTAATTCTTTATTCTGCCTGTTCAAATCTGCTGCTATATGAATCCAGTGTCTTTTGATTTCTTGGATTGTGCCATTGGTCACCATCATATCCATTATCTTTTTGGGATATTTTGATATTTGTTTGGAAAGCTTTGATTAGTTGTTCAGTGCTCTGTTTCACTTCCTGGTTTTAGTTTGTTCATTGGATTGGTCCATGTTTTCCTGTTTCTCAGTGTGGTTTGTAATTTTTTGTTGCCCTCTAGTCATCATTTTATCTTGATGGATTAATTCAGTTGATTAGCTTCTCTCTCTGCTCTAGAGTTTTATTTAGCTGGTGGTTCTGTGTGTGTGTAAAGTTTTCTCTTTGATACTTTTTCTTCTTATTTTATTTCCTTGCTTCTTTCTATGTTCCCTTGAAGGCAAAAGATTAGGGCCGGAGGAATTGAAAGATGTGAGAAAGGAAGAAGGATAATAGTAATATTGATA
>JAQZBX010038377.1:0-23433 GCA_029593785.1 Cabassous unicinctus | reverse complement strand
AATACTGAGCCCTGTTATGTTGATTTAGATTTTGCTTAACCTCAATAGATTGACACCAGCAGTACTCAGCTTCAGCCTGTTGCCATGCACAGGCTTAAAATATCTGAGGGCAACCTCTATTGAAATAGAAACTGAGAAAACTGTGAGGGGACAATGTGGGCAGCTTTTAATGGTTAAAATCTGAGAGGAGAGACTTGCTACCTGGCACTGAGAGAACACACACAAATTGTGACCAGCTGTACTTCTAAATTTCTTTAAACAAAATCTCTACAGCCATTTAGTTCCAAGGTATGGAGATGCTAAGCAGTTCTTATTTGACTCATTCAAAATTTTAAATGATCTCAATACTAAAAAGCATAGGAAGATTTCAGATTTTTAGTAAAAGGAAGGAAAGCATTTTTAAATGACTCTAAATCCACTGAAAATATTTAAAGGACAGTGGGATATTTGAAAACCTCTAGTTAATATACTTTAAGAGATAAAGGATGATTTTGCATCTGTATTTTGCTATCAGAAAATAAATCACTGACAAGAATTCTAGATGATTTAGGAAAATTATACAAATGTATATATATGTATATATATATGTTATATATAAATTAAGCACTAAAATATCATTTAGGATAATTTAAATAGATTATAAGATAAATTTTCATAATATTAAATTATAAAAATCTAGAAAACATGAAAGCAATAAATGATTATTCTAATATTGAGATAAAATATGAATTTGGCAATTTAAGAATTATAATAAAAACTAGGAAAATTACTCAGATTAGATAAACATATATTTCTTGACTGGCATAGCCTACCTAATAAAGGTACTATTAATTAAAAACACATGCTTGGAAATATCAATGTGACGCTTCCAAAAACAAGAAAATGAATAAAAATACAGGAAAAAATAAAAATATAGAGCTTCAGGTATCCATAGAATAAAATATCAAATTATACACAAAATAAAAAAATGAAGTAGAAAGTGAAAACTTAGAATTTTATCAGGATCCAAGAGTGTAAAGAGCAACGTTATGTGCATCACTTATTATAAGCAATATCAGATATTCTGCAAGCAAAATCCAAATCCACTTGTTGCTACATCTCAATCTACTCTCTTCTTGCTCTTCATCATGTAGAAATATTCAATGCATCGAGTTAGGCATTCACCTATTCAGCCAGATCACAGGTAGAGAAAAAAATATTCCAAAGAATATCCCATGTTGAGGGCCTGGTTTTTATATTTCACTTTTCAATGACAGGAAAAACTTTAAAACAGAACTCTGTGCTATATCTCTATTTTGTCCTTAATTCTGCAGTTGTGCATTAATTTTCAACACTTTAAAAAAAATTAGAGCAGGGTTTGTGGTAAGGTTAATGCAAAGAGGACAATTTTAATTGAATTCCCTAATTCAAACTCAATATTCTCTTCCAATGTGGCAGTATCTTGTACCTTAAGTTTTTAAAAAATGTATAGGCACTTATATTGGTAGTCTCCAATGGTATTATCCAAAGGTTGTTATTCTTTGACATAGCTCAAAATTACCCTAAATTTTACTCAAAACACTTTTAAAAATGCAGGAAATCTTTTCTAGAAGAATGTACAAATCGCAAAAATGTTTGGAATGGAAAAAATTGGAAGCATATGTATAGCTCAATATCATGTATAAAACACCAAAAGATATACAGACAACAAGCTCATGGATATTTAACATGGATAGATTCAAATTTATAACATATATTAAACATAATTTAAATTTCATTCAATTTTTTTTTCGGAATTTTCTAATTAAGAAAAACCCTCCTTGGGAACTCAAAACATCTACTGACCACTCTTCTTAGAGCAGTGTTAATGTCTCTATCCTGCAGACTATAGATGATGGGGTTTATGAATGGGAGGAACATGGCATACATGGCTACAAGAAGTTTTTAAGAGAAGGTTTATTTGCAATGGGACCAAAGGCAGCAGTCACTCCAGTAATTAAAAACAAAATGAGAATTGCCAACTGTGGGGTACAGGTGGATAAGGCTTTGTTATGGGCTTCCACAGAACGCATCCTAAGCACCATTGAAAATATATCAATACATAACTTAACCATAAAGGCAGAACATACTAATGTATTACAAGCAATTAGACCTAAGACCATAGACTCAGAAAGCTGAACACCTAGAGATGAGATCCTCAAAATTTGAGGCACATCATGGAAATATTGATGGATCACATTGGACTCTGTGAAGGGAAGCATGAACATAACACCTGTGTGGATAGCAGAAAGGATGAACCCACTTGTCCTTAAGCCACCAGCTGCCTGTGTGCACAGATGTGGGGTGACGGTGAATCCATACTGCAGAGGGTAGCAAATGGCAATATAGTGACCATAGGATATCACCAGAAGGAAGGCTAACTCTGTGTATAAAAAGAAGATGACAAGGAAGATCTGAGCAGCACACACTTGGAGAGAAATCAATTTACTGCCTGTTAGAGAATTCACAATCATATTTGGCACAGAAACTGAAATGCAGCAAACGTCTTAGAGGGATAGATTTCCTATAAAGAAGTACATTGGAGAATGCAGATGTGGGTCTGTTACAATGTCAGTAATAGTTAGAAGATTCTCACCACAATTCCCAGGTACATCATTAGGAATATCAGACATTGTAGGATTTGGAGCCCTTGGAAGGTCGAGATATCCATCAGGAGGAATTCTGGAAAATTGTGATATTGTCCATGTTTTCTAATATGTTTCCATGTCTGTGTAGTCAAAGTACAAAGCGATAAGAATATTCTTAAAACTAAGTGCAGACAATCCATATTATTCACAAAGAAAATGTCACCTTTGGTATCAAAATGTGGTTTCTTTTTTTTTATTGTGGGTAAAAATCAAATTTTTTACAATGCAAACCAATATTTGTAAAATGATATATAAATATATATGCATATATGTGCATTTGCATACATAAATGTTATTTTTTTTCATATGTATTTTAAAAGATGCTTAGATTATGTAAATGTTACACAAAAATTACAGGGCATCCCATGATCTCCACCTTCCATACCTCCCATAACATCTCACATAAACATCTTTCATTAGTGTGTCACATCACCTGCAATGGATATACGCATCCTGGGGCTTTGCCACTAAGCATAGACCACAGTTCACATCATAGACCACACTCTCTCCCACACAGTTCTGCATGGTATATGCTGATGTAAAATGGCCTATATACATTGCCACAACATCACTCAGGACAACCCCCAAGTCCTGAAAAAGCCCCTGTATTAAAACTGCCCTTCCCCTCCCTGCCCCAAAAGCATCTAATGGCCACTGGCTCCACATCACTATTATAATTTCTTCCATTGCTTGAATCACAATATGTCTACAACAGAATACCATTAAGTACACTCTAGTCCATAGCTCTTCCCCCAATCCTGAGGGGACTGGGATGGTGATATCCACTCCACCTCCAAGTGAGAGTGGGCTTATATCCCATGGATATGGTGGATGGGATTATCCTGCCTGCCTGCAGCTGCAGGCTCTCTCCATTCCCTGGGATGGCCATTATCCCTCATCGTCTCCTCACCAGGTGACTTGGATGGGTCCTTTGAAGTGTAGAGTAGGAGTTGCAGCTCCACCGAGATTCCAGGCACACTTGGAACATAGGCAGGCCAGAGGGTCCAGTCTCTGGAAGTACACCTACAAACTCCAGACTCATAAATAGGTTTGAATAGAAGGGACTGATGGACCATGTGCAGGGAGGACTTATTTGAGTTCAACTCTGTCACTCTCAGGAGCACAGATTCTAAAGCAGAGCCCACTGATAAGGCATCAATCTCTGGGGCTATCCCCCCTTATATAGGACCTGGGTGTCTCCAGAGCCCTCAGGAGCCCCTCTGTTTGGAGTGATATCCACTTTGGTGTTCTATGAGATCCTACTAAGGTGTGCATAAGCATTACCTCTGGGATTACCTCCCAACTCTCTTTGAAGTCTCTTAGCCACATGATCTCATTTGTCTTTACCTTTTCCCCCTTTTATTCAAGGTTTTTTTTTTCCAGTCATGTTTCCAGTTGGCACTTGGTATTAATCCCTCATTGCCAGGGAGGCTCATACCCGGGAGTCATGTCCCACGTTGGGGGGAAGGTAATGCATTCATATGCTGAGTTTGGCTTAGAGAGAGACCACATTTGAGCAACAAGGAGTCTCTCAGATGGCAACCCTTAGGCACCCCATAACAGTAGGCCAAGTTTCAATTACAAGAGCAAGGACTCATAAGGCTAGTCATCAATAACAAGAACCCATCAGTGGGCCATCCTCCTTTGCAAGACACTGCACCTGCACTCACAGGACTGTTGCTGCTCCCTTGGAGAATGTGGCAGAGCTCTCCCAGCTGGGAATTCAATATTCCCTCATTTATTAGGTGATTGTCTACCCACCGTGACCATGCCCGATTCCTCAATCATTGGAACAATTTTATATATCTTTCATGTATATTCAGATGAACCTCCTCCCATGAATCCCCATCCCAGACACCCCCCACCAATGATCCACTGCAGACCCCATTGTAACCCTTCCGTGATTTAAACTTTCCTTGAAGATGAAACCCATATAATAACCAAACACAATTAATAGGAAAATGAAATAATAATGATAACTTTAAATGCAAGAGATAAAATACAAAGAAACTCAGAAAAGAAGAACTAAAACTAAAATATAATTAACGGATTGGGACATTCAAAAAAAATGGGAAAAAACAAAAAAAAAATTTAATTATTTTTTATTTTTAAATTTTTCCTTTTATCACTGCACTATCGGATGTCCAGTGTGTACCATGACACTTTCCCCCACTCATTCCCCAGTGTCTCCCAAATTTTCATTTAATTTTCATGAAGTTTTAGGTCATAGCAAAGTCACACACAGAATACTAGAGATTCCCATATACCGAACCTCCCTCCCCCTTCCCCACCCTATATTAAAACCTTTTTTTTTGTTTGTGTGTGTGGATGGTAGCATTGTTATAAATGTTATACAGATAGTGAAACATAGCTACTAAACATTGTCAATGGTTTACAGTATAGTTCACAATTTAGACGGTACAGTTTAATAATGTTTGGTGATATTTACCATGTCCTGTGTCCATTACTGTGAGGTAATGAAAAACATTTCCCATGACCACTAAATACCCCATTTGGTCTTTTCTGTCCCTTCCTCCCCTTCCCCCTGGGGCATATGACATTGCCCTGTCTTGACTCATGCGATGACAAGATTCATAGTTACATTCCCTGGGTATTCTGACTGGCCCTTCTTAATCTACCCACCTGTTAACCCTGCACCACCAAACCCAGTAATGTCACTACCCACCTCTCTTATCCTTCAATATGCAACTATACTCTATCACTTTACCATAGAATATGTCCATATGGGTGATGGCTCACAACTTATTCTTCTCTTTTTCTCCCTTGTTAATCTATCTTAAAGACAATGGTTCTCAGAGACTGCTCACTTTCTGCATTTCAAATCAGTGAGGTCATATACAGTTCTTCCTTCAATGCCTGGCTTGCTTCACTCAACATGAGGTCATCAAGATTCATCCTTGTTATTCCTTGTGTTAGCACTTTATTCCTTCTAACAGCTGAGTAATATTCCATTGTATATATGTACCACCTTTTGCTTATCCATTCATCTGTTGATGGGCACCAGGGCTGATTCCAACTTTTGACAATTATGAAGAATACCGCTATGAATATTTGTGTGCATGTATCTGTTGGTGTCTTTTCTTTCAATTCTTCTGGGTATATACCCAGCAGTGGAATCACTGGATCATACGGAAGATCTATTGTTAGTTTTCTGAGGAATCACCACACTGTCCTCCACAGTGGCTGGACCATTCCACAATTCCACCAGCAGTGGATGAGGGTTCCCATTCCTCCACATCCTCTCCAAAACTTATATTCTACTGTTTTTTTTAATAGCTGCCATTCTGATGGGTGTAAGATGGTATCTCATTGTGGTTTTGATTTGCATTTCCCTAATAGCTAGCGATGTCAAGAATTTTTTCATGTGCTTATTAGCCATTTGTATTTCTTCCTTGGGGAAGTGTCTTTTCAGATCATTTGCCCATTTTTTAAATGGGTTGTTTGTCTTTTTATTTTCGAGGTGTAGGATTTCTTTATATATGCAGGATATTAGGCTAATATCAGGTATATGGTTGCCAAATATTTTCTCCCATTCGGTAGGCTGCCTTTTTATTTTCTTAAAAATGTCTTTTGAGGGGCAGAAGTTTTTAATTTTGATAAGATCCCATTTATCTATTTTTTCTTTTCTGCTTGTGCTTTGACTGTGAAGTTCATGAAACCATTGCCTATTACAAGGTCCTGTAGATGCTTCCCTATATTATCTTCCAAGGTCTTTATGGTCTTGGCTCTTTTATTTAGATCTTTGATCCATCATGAGCTGATTTTTTTATAAGGTGTGAGATGGTATTTTTCTCTCATTCTTTTGGATATGGATATCCTATTCTCCAAGCACCACTGTTAAAGAGGCCATTCTCTCCCAACTGAGTGGGCTTGGTGACTTTGTCGAATATCAGATGACTGTATATGCCAGGATCTATATCAGAACTCTCAATTTGGTTCCATTGGTTAGTAGGTCTATCCTTGTGCCAATATCGTGCAGTTTTGATCACTGCAGCTTTGTAGTATGATTTAAAGTCAGGTAATGTGATACCTCCAACTTAATTTTTCTTTTTCAATATGTCTTTGGCAATTCAGGGCCTCTTACCTTTCCAATTATATTTTGTGGTTAGTTTTCCAAGTTCCTTAAAAATACAGTGTTGATTTTTATTGAGATTGAATTAAATCTGTATATTAGTTTGGGTAGGATACACATCTTGATGAGGTTTAGTCTTCCTGTCCATGAACAGGGAATATTTTTCCATTCATTTAAGTCTTCTTTGATTTCCTTTAGCAGTGTTGTGTCGCTTTCTGTATAGAAGTCCTTTATATTTGTAGTTAAATTTATTCCTAGGTATTTGATTCTTTTACTTATGATTGTAAATGGTATTTTTTTCTTGATTTCCTCCTCAGATTGCTCGTTGTTGGTGTACAGAAATGCTACTGATTTTTGAGCATTTATCTTATAGCCTGCAACATTACTGAACTCCTTTAAAACTACTAGAAAATTTGTTGTAGATTTCTCAGGGCTTTCTATGTATAGGATCATGTCGTCTGCAAATAATGAAAATTTTACATCTTCTTTTCCAATCTGGATGCCTTTTATATCCTTTTCTTGCTTCAGTGCAAGTACTTCTAAGACAATGTTAAATAGGAGTGGTGATAGTGGGCATCCTTGTGTTGTTCCCAATCTCAGAGGGAAGGCTTTTAGGATTTCACCAGGGATGATGATGTTAGCTGTGGGTTTTTCATATATACCCTTTATCATATTCAGAAAGTTTCCTTCTATTCCTATCTTTTGCAGTGTTTTTATCAGGAAAGAGTGCCGTATTTTGGCAAATGCTTTTTCTTCATCTATAGAGATGATCATGTGATTTTTTTTCTTTCAATCTGTTTATGTGGCGTATTACATTGATTGATTTTCTTATATTGAACCATCCTTGCATACCCAAGATGAAACCCACTTGATCATGGTGTATAATCCTTTGATATGTTATTGAATGTGATTAGCAAGTATTTTGTTGAGGATTTTTGCATCTAGGTTCTTTAGAAAAATTGGTCTGTAATTTTCCTTTCTTGTGGTATCTAAATTTGGTTTTGGTATTAGGGTAATGTTGGCATCGTAGAATGAGTTAGGCAATATTCTTTCTACTTCTATTTTTTGGAAGAGCTTAAGCAGAAATGGTTTTAGCTCTTTCCGGAATGTTTGGTAGAATTTAGCTGTGAAGCCATCTGGTCCTGGGCTCTTCTTACTTGGGAGGTTTTTGATGACTGAGTCTATCTCTTTACTTGTAATTGGACTGTTGAGTTCATAAATTTCTTCTTTCATCAATATAGGCTGTTTGTGAGTTTCTAGAAATGTGTCCATTTCCTCTAAATTATCATTCTTGTTGGCATATAATTTTTCAAAGTATCCTCTTATGATACTCTTTATTTCTGTGGGGGCAGTAGTGATATCCCCTTGCTCATTCCTTATTTTGTGTATTTGCATCTGTTCTCTCTTTTTCTTTGTTAGTCTGGCTAATGGTTTGTCAATTTTATTGATATTCTCGAAGAACCAGCTTTTGTTTTTTTTTATTTTTTCTGGTGCTTTCTTATTATCTATTTCATTTAGTTCTGCTCTAATCTTTGTTATTTCCTTCTTTCTTCTTCCTTTTGGTTTAGTTTGTTGTTGTTTTTCATTTCCTCCAAGGGGGCAGTTAGGTCTTCAATTTTAGCACTTTCTTCTTTTTTAATATATGTATTTATGCCTATGACCTTCCCTCTCAGGACTGCTTTGCTGCATCCCATAACTTTTGATATGTTGTGTTGTTATTTTCATTAGTTTCAAGGTAGTTGCTGTTTTCTTTTGAGATTTCCTCCTTGACCCACTCTTTGTCTAAGAGTGTGTTGTTTAACTTCCATATCCTCTTGCCTAACCAGTTTCTCTGACCTTAGTGATTTCCAATTTCATTCCATTGTGGTCAGAAAAATTACTTTGTATAATCTCAATTTTTCTGAATTCATTGAGAGTTGTTCTGTGGCCTAGCATGTGGTCTATCTTGGAGTATGATCCATGTGTATTCGAGAAGATTGTAAATCCTGCTGTATTTGGGTGTAGTGTTCTGTATATGTCTATTAAGTCAAGGTCCACTAATGTATTGTTGAGAGCCTTTGTTTCTTTATTGATACTCTGTCTAGATGTTCTGTCTAATGATGACAGTGGTGTATTAAAGTCCCCCAGTATAATTGTAGAGGCATTTATTTCTCCACTTAGTTTTTCCAGAGTGTGCCTCATGTATTTTGAGGCACCCTAATTAAATGCATAAATGTTTATGATTGTTCTTTCTTCTTGAGAGATTACCCCTTTTACTGATATATAGTGTCTATCTTTGTCTCTTACAATAGTTTTGCATTTAAAGTCTATTTTGTCCGATATTAGAATTGCTACTCCTGCACATTTTTGGCTATTGTTTGCTTGTAAAATTGTTTTCCAGTCATTCACTTTCAGCCTCCTTGAATCCCTGGTTCGAAAGTGGGTTTCTTGTCGACAGCATATAGATGGATCATATTTCCTTATCCATCAGTGTCTACCAATCGGTGTCTCTTGAGTGGTGAATTTAATCCTTTCACATTCAGTGTTATTACTCACAATGAATTTCTTACTTCAGCCATATTTCCTTTGGGTTAATGTATGTCATGATTTGTTTTTGTTTCTCTTTTTGTCTTTTTGGTTGTTTTTAAACTCTCCTCCAACTTTCTCTCCCTTGTTTTTTCCTTTCAACTTGTATAACATCCTTTAGTATTTCTTGAAGTGCAGGTTTCCTTTTGGCATACTCTCTTAATTTCTGTTTATCTGTGAATATTTTGAACTCTCCATCATTTTTGAATGCCAGTTTTGCTGGATAGACAATTCATGGCTGGAAGTTTTTTCTTTTAGTACTTTGACTATGTCATACCGCTGTATTCTTGCCGCCTTGGTTTCAGATGAGAAATCAGCACTTAATCTTATTGTGCTTGCCTTTTATGTGATGGTTCTCTTTTCTCTTGCTGCCTTGAGTATTTTTCTTTGTCTTGAGCTCTGGACATTTTAACAAATATATGTTTTGGAGTTGGCCTGTTGGGATTTATACTGTTTGGGGTGCACTGTGCTTCCTGGATCTGCACATCCATCTCTCTCAATAGGGTTGTGAAGTTTTCAGCCATTATTTTCTTCAACACTCCTTCTGTTCCCTTTCTCTTCTCTTCCCCTTCTGGGATGCCCATAATGTTTATGTTTGTGCATTTTGTGTTGTCAGTTAATCCCTGAGTCCCTGCTGGATTTTTTCTATCTTTTTGTCTATCTATTCTACTATGTGTTTGATTTCAGCTGTATTGTCTTCCACATCACTAATTCTTTCTTCTGCCTGTTCAAATCTGCTGTTATGTGAATTCAGCATCTTTTCGATTTCTTGAATTGTGCCTTTGATCACCATCATATCTGTTATCTTTTTGTGTATGTTTACAATTTCTTCAGGGACTCAGGAAATTAATATATGAGTTTGAGCCCTTGCTTTTCTCCTTTACAGCAACATTCATTAAATTTTTTATGGTATCAGAATCTAGTTGATTCCATTATTCTGATGCAGTGTGTAGCAGAGTTCCCATGCTCTCTGTCTAGTTTACACTCTCACCTGGTCACAGTATCTAAGAAAAGCATCACACCTGATCTTACTCCTCTTCAAAGCATGCTTCTTTCCATTAGTCATTATTTCTGATGTTTCATGAAGACCTATATTTATGTCCATATACTGGCCTACATGGTTTTCTAGGTTTGACTGAAATCTCCACATTCAAAATAGCTAGAATACTCACAACTATTTTACTTACACATTTCTTGAAACATACCAAATCATATAGAATTGCTGTGTCTTTAATAAACTTTTTGGTACAAAAACCAATTTTCTTCAAGGATATCTTTTCAGAACTATTTAATTTTATATGTAGAAATTTTATAAATTTTTTATGAAGGGGTGGAAAGTGTAAAGTGTTAAAATTTATTTTTATTAATATTTTATAGATATTTCATTTGTAATTACAAAATTGTACACAATGGCTACATATTAAGTAGATGATTCATAATAATAATTAGATGATTTTTTTCTTACTTTCATTGATTGCATTCAAGTGACTTTCCAGGATTTTTGCAAGATATTTTGGCATTTTTTTTTTTCTATAATAACAATTTCAATTATGAATATTCTTCTATCATCCTCAATTATATGAAGAAAAGAATGACTTTAAGCAGATATTTTATTAAATATCAACAATACTCAATTATTAAGGTGATACTACTTAACCAATTGTTAGTTTTTGAACATAATCAAAATTCCAGATGATTTTTTATAAATTTCCTTTATTAAAACCACACATTGTTATTGCTCCTTTTAACTCTTATTCCTTTTGTACATTTCTTTAGATTGGATTTTTCTCCTTAATCTGTAAAAATTCTCAAGTTTTTCTATCTTCCAGTTATCAAACATCTTGTAGTTCAGTGTGCATCAAGATGGGTAAATGCATAGCCTCGGGTGAATGAGGGAGAGGGATTTCAGGTATTTATTCATACTCCTTATTAAATAAGGGATATTTAGAAATTATTTATGTCACAATTGTAAACATTGGGAAAATTGAGTAGTATACCTATCCCTCATCAATTTTTAAACACGAGATATAGTATGCATTAAAAATATATAGACAGCATATTTAGTTCCTAATATCCTACAAATAAATATAAGTTGTAAATAAATAAAAGCTTCACTGGATATCTCAACCTATCCATTGTTATTTCAAGGGAAAGTTTTGCTTATGCGGATTGATTTCCATGAATTGCTATGGTAACTCATTGTTGTCTCTGAATTTCTTAGCTATGCTATACAATATAGTTGAAGTAATATTTAATTCATAGTGCTTGCACTAATTCATTATCTTGGTAACTTATGTAGCATTATATTTTCAGTATTTTTATGTATTTCACATACATATCATCAAGGACCATTTTTAAAACTAATTAATTATAACAATACCAGAATCAGAGATATTCAGACTTTCTATAACTATCAATTTATAATATGGAGCAAAAATAATTAAGTATGTTAATGATCTTGAGAGGTATCATAGCTAGGTCAGTTAATTTTTCAGTAGCCATTTTAAAGAAACACATGACTTAAAGCAAATAAATGTACCTGGAAAATGAGAAAATATGTTTATCTTCTGTAATATGAATATTATTTTTGATCAGTTGCCTCTTTCTTCTCTGAGTAAAATTTGAGGAGTGACTTCTCACGGAAATTCATATAAACCTGTA
This sequence comes from Cabassous unicinctus, assembly GCA_029593785.1. Classification (NCBI taxonomy): domain Eukaryota; kingdom Metazoa; phylum Chordata; class Mammalia; order Cingulata; family Chlamyphoridae; genus Cabassous; species Cabassous unicinctus. The sequence goes on along the minus strand of JAQZBX010038377.1, from coordinate 11,448 downwards.
ATCAAAGGAACAATAGTGGTTCTAGATATTTTATAAACCTAACTATTCTTTAAAAAGGACACATACAGGTCATAAATATCAGCTTCCTTCGGGAACTAATGATTTTATCCTAGAGAGAGGCAAGTTTTCCTTCAATTTCTGATTGGTACAGATTCTTTGGTTATACTCTTGAGATTAGATGAATTTGTAATTGTGCTTTTTAGCAATAAATTTATCAAGGAATTTTTTTGTTCACAATGGAGATGTAGTCAAAAAAGTTTCATAGTCACTGGTGATACAATAAATTTTCAATTTTATGTCAGATTATAATTATAAATATTTATATTACTCAATATCAATAAATCAAGCAACTCCAATAAATTTTAATTTTCTATGGGTTTGGACTGATATTATAGTGGAATGGAAACCATATACTGTTTTAAATTTTCAACATCACCAAAAACATTAAAAAATTGAACATTAGTCATTAAATTAAAGAAAATGGGATATATTTTATAATGGATATTACAAAGAAAGCAATTAAAAGAGGTTATGTCAGAGTGGGACTCTTGCCAAAAGTGCTCTGAAGAGACCCTCAAACATGGGATATGACAATAATATTAGGTATCCCTTAGAATAAGAGTTACTACCCCTACAAACAGGTTGGAGGAAAGTTGTTTATTTGTCTTTATTCTAAAAATGATTATTAATAGCTACTGATCAGGAGAGTATCAGTGTATTGGAGAGGCTAAGAAGCATTAAAGAAAGACTTTGAAAGGAATGTTCAAAAATAAAAGTCTCCAAAACCCCTTCATTTTATGTACACAATTGAGAAAGTCAGCAGGTCATGTTTGGTGATTAGAGTGAATAAGTTAGATCTATTAAAGAAGAATCCCCCTTGACTTAGGAGAAGAGAGTTTGGGCTTCACCAGAGGAGGGACCCTTCAGCAAGTGTTTCACAAAGCCTCAGTAGATCTTTACCTACCTACTCTACATTCTCATTCTTTGCATGTGCATTTTAGGCAAAAAATAAAAACTCTGAAGGATTGCTCAGCTTGATGGAGGCCACAAAAATTCCCTGAGATGTCAGGAGTAATTCAGAGTGAATACATGGGAAATGCTGGGCAGATTTGTCATCTGGAGATGAGTAAATGGGTTGATTATGGCCAGACATCTAATAAAGTCATATTTTTATATTTATTGAAATATAGCACTCAAAAGAGGGTAATGATAAGGTAAAATACATGAAAAAATATACTACCTGAAGTCCTTAGAAATATTACAGAACAAAATTTAATAGAATTTATGTACAACATCTGTTTTCAGATTTTTTGATTCCAGGGATCATTAACATTCTAAAGAACATTTGAAATTCTTTAATAGCACCATTCTGGGGTTTATATCCATGGAAAATTAACAAATTAAGAATTAAAACTGATACATGTTTAAGTAAATATTTAAATCATTAAATATACTAATAGATATTTCACCAAACCAAATTAAATTAATGAGAATAAAGAAATTATTTAATCCTTTTGAAAACCTTTTTAATCCTGGCCTACTAGAAGATAGCTGAATTCACATATCTGCTTTTTCTTCATTCCATTGAAATATGTTAGGTTGCTAGAAGAGTATGACTAAAATATGGCTTTCCACATATGTATGGTTAGAAAAAGGAAGGAATATTTTATTAGCACTTTAAGATAATAATCAATATTGTTATTTAATATTAATATTCTATTTTCCAAATCAACAAATGGTGATTTCTTAAAGAATAGTTCTAGTGTAGAAGCTGAAACCAGGTTAATAAACTTTTCATAATTTATTAGATTTAAATGCATTATTTATTGAGCATTTTCAGTGGGTTTTTTGCATGCATGCTCTTTTAACATCAAGTAGTATTCATGTGGAAAATATTGGCTCACAGGGTGATAGAGACTTTACAAATATGACATTTTTCATTTTACGATATCAAAATAAACCACATTTATTAAAATAAACAATTTTATCAGACAGCTATTAATTATTGGGAAGCTCTCAATCTCATGTGGAAGACACAAGTTTTTCTAAAATCAAAATTTCATTTGAAAAAAAAATTTTATTATCAACAACTAATTTTGGTAGCTTTTTAAATTGGAGCATTTGTTGGTTTATAGAAAACATCCTGCTGAAAGCAGGGAGTTCCCATATACTCCACACATAGTTTTGCCTCTTATTAACCTTTTACATTAGTTTATGGTTCAAGTAATCTATTTCCTTATTGATCTTCTGTCTAGGTCTCCCATCCATTATTGAAAGTGTTATATTGAAATATCCTATTACTGGAGAACCATCTGTTTATTCCTTCAAACCTGATGATATGTGCCTCCTATATTTTAGAGCTCTACTTACACAGCTTTACCAGTGTACAAGCTGTTTCTGCTTGGTAGGCAAGTTCTGGGAGTGTGAGCCAGTGACCAGTGTTCTGATTCAGTCCTTCAGGATGCCAAATTATAGACTGGCACCAACATACAGGTTAACTCAGAATGCAGCTAAAGATTGTTCTGCTCTCCACAGAACAGGGCCAGGTATCAGTTAGCAACGAATAACAATAGGTGGGGTATGGGACGGGTCTGTAAGGGCTTAAGAGGCTTCTCCTACCATTTTAAAGTTGTGTTTTTTGATTGAAGCTTACCCAGTCACTGCATATCTTTATCTGTTTTCTGGGGCTCTGAAAGAGATTATATTCTTAAAGTTTTTCACAGTTGTTCATATATTCTGTGGGGCAACAAATGCCTGGAGAATCCTTCAGCACCTATTTCATTGACTGGAAACCCTCAATAACATTCTTTAATGGGACAGCAAAAATCCTGTTTACAGGGGCAATGACTATTGAAAGAGGATGGACCATTGATGGGCCCTTGATTGTGATGACTGTACTGATGAAGCTTTACTTTTGAAATTGAAACTTAGCATAGTATTATAGGATGCCAAAGTGTTACCACCTGAGAGCTTCCTTTTTGCTCAAGTGTGGCCTCTCTTTAAGCCAAAACTCAGCATATAAATGCATTACCTTTCCTCCAGCATGGGGCATGACTCCCAGGGATGAGCTTCCCTGGCACTGAGGGATTACTACCAAGAACCAACTAACAATGCAACTGGAAAAAGACCTTGAAAAAAAAGGGGAAATGATAAAGACAAATGAGTATATATGGCTAAGAGACTTCAAAGTGAATTGGGAGGTCATTTCAAAGGCTAAGCTTATGCACATCTCAGCAGGAAATCATTGACTGCCAAAGTAAATAATACCACAAATAATAGGCTTCCGAGGGCTCTGGAGACATCCAGGCACTATAGGCAGGGCAGATAGCTCAGGACTTTGGTTCCCTGCCAGTGGTTCCTACTTTGGATTTATGTTCCACAAGTTGACAGAGTTGGACTCAGTTGTGTTTTCCCTACACAAGGCTCTGCTGCCCCTCTCTTTGAACCTACAGTTAGTACTAGAGTTGATAGTTTTATGTCCAAGAAACTTAAATCTTTGGGCTGTCCCTGTGCCAGTTTGGCCCTGAATCTCTATACCTTGCAACACCTACTTTCCAGTTCACTGGACTCACCCAGGACAACAAACAAGGTCATGATGACTGACAATAACCATCTCAAGCAACAGAGAGAGTATGCAACTGCAAGCAAGAAAGTCTTATCCACTTGCCCCACAGGATCTAAGCTCCTCTCAATTAGAGTTAGAGTAGGCATCATCATCACAGAATCCTCAGGACTGGGTAATGGAAGATGGACTACAGTAGACTTACAGTTGTTCTACTGTAGACATTTTGTAATCCTAGCAATGGAAGAATTTTTATCATGGATGTAGAGGCAGCGGCCACTGGAGGTTCTGAGGGGAGAGAGTGGGAAAAATATGTGTAATTTTGGGGCATTTTTAGGACTTGAGAATTACCCTGAAACATTGCAATGACAAGTACAGGCCATTACATATCTTTTAATAACTTGCAAAAGTGTGTGGGAGAGTGTGTAAAGTACAGTGTAAACTATAATCATCACTTAGTGGCAAAGCTCTAAGATGTGTTCATCAATTGTGGCAAATGTACCACTCGAATATAAGATGTTGTTGATGTGGGAAAATGTGGGAGGGCTAGGGAGCAAGGCATATGGGGCATATGGGAATCCCTTATATTTTTTGTGTAACATTTATGTAATACATTTTTATGTATTTAAAAAAGTAAAAAGTGTATTTTTTAAAAATTACTTTTTTTTCCCAATCATACTTTCCATACTTTTCATTTGGGTCCACATAGCATGAGGATTCCTCTTTAAGGAATATGACTAATACAGCCAGAAAACAAACATCAATTCATGGAGGTTTAATATCCATCATATATAAAAAGATATTACAACTCAACAATAAAAAGTAAAACTACCCAATTAAAAATTGGCCAAAAGAGTTGAAAAAGCAATTGTCCAAGGAGGAAATGCAAATGATGAAGAAACACATGAAAAAATGTTCAACATCACTACCCATTAGGGAAATGCAACTCAAAACTACAATGAGATATCATTTCACACCTATTGGACTTGCCACTACTAAAAAGTTGGAAAACTGTAAATTTTGGAGGAGATGTGGAGAGATAGAACACATTCAATGTTGATGGGAATGTAGAATGGTGCAGCCACTGTGGAGGACTTTTTGGCAGTTCCTATGGAAGTTGAATATAGACTTCCCATGTGAACTGGCAATGCCATTATTTGATATATACCCAGAGGAACTGAATGCAGTGACATAAACAGACATTTTAAAATTTAATATCATTGAGGTTTTATTCATGGGTGCCAAAATTTGGAAACAACTCATATGTCCATCAACTGATATCTGGATAAAAAAATTGTGGTGTTAACACATGATGGAATATTATGCAGCTGTAAGAAGAAATGAAGTCATGAAACATATGATAACATGGATGAACCTAGAGGGTATTATGTTGAGTGAAACTTTTGTCCAGATACAAAAGGACAAGAAATGTATTATTTTTCTATAATGAACTAAATATATTGTGAAAGTCCTGAAGTTAATAACTGGAATATTGGTCACCAGTAAGTAGAATGAGGGCAGAGAATGGAAAGCTGACGGTTAATCTGTGCACACTTAGCAAAAATGTTGTTTGTAAATCTTTGGAAATGAATAGAAACGTTGAAAGCACATCATAGTGTTTGTAACTAGGAGAGTTATTATATGGGTACAACAGTGGTTGAAAGGGTAAGTCTAAGGTTGTGTATATTACTAGAAGGAAAGCTAAAAAATGTAGTATGACACTGTGTAACATATTGAAAAATCATGTTAAATACAAATATGGGTGATATTGCATACATAAGACTGTTTTTACAAAATATAAATGCAAATAAACCAGAGAGACAGAAACAGAATAGCAGCTATGTATGGCAGGGGAATCATAAAAAGAATGAGATGTGATGAGTTTTCTGTTTGTTTGTATGTTTGTTTTTGTTTCTTATTATTTTTCTTATATTGAAATAATGAAAATACTCTAAAAATTGATTGAAGTGATGAATACACAACTATGTGATTTTACTAAATACCTTTGACTATACACTTTGGATGAATTTATGTTTTATTAATATATATCAATAAAATCGATTTGTTAAAAAATCTGTAGTGTTTCAGGTAAACATTATAACAAAATATTAAGAGAAATTTTGCAACATGATAAATGGTTCAATGAAATAAAAACAGCTAACAATTCCAAATCTGCATATGCCTACTAATATTTCTTAAAAATATATATTGCACAAAATGCCATAACACAAATGAGAATATTTTAAACACACAAAAATATAGTTAGAAATGTAAATACAATTCAGTCCTTATAAAAAATACGAAGAAAAAAATAAAGGCTTGAACAGCACAGTTGACTAAATTATCCTAATTAGGACATATACAGTATAATGTCTAATGACCCAGAATATATATTATTTTCAAGTTTGTGTTATAGTGTATCAAAATAGATCATACTCTGCATGAAAATTCAGCATATGTCAGCAGTTATGACTCACTGAGAATCAATTGCCTAAGCATAGTTTATTAAACTAGAAATCAATGACAAAAACTTGAATACTTCTAAGAACCAGAAAAAAACTTCCACTCCTCTGGCAGGAAATGACTGATATGCTCACATCATTGTTGTGAGCACTAAACAGCAGATATTGTAACCTTTTGACAGGCACTAGATCAAATACTTTACACATTCTATTGTTTCACATCCTCCATATGCTCATGAGAGTAGACACCATTGTTAACATGTTAACAGGTGAAGAAACAGTGTCACAAGGGAAGAACTGATGTGAAGAAGTGAAAAGTGAGTCATGGAGCTCACAGACCTCAGTGCTGGCCTTTGGCAGGAGGCTAGCAAATAGCATTCAATACTTTTATGTTGACACTTAAACTAAATTTAATTTCATTAAATTAAATTTCATTTAATCCATAACAAATTTCATATTTTGGCCTGACTAGTGAAAATCACTGAACACACCTGAGGAAATATTTTACAAATATTAAACCAGAAACACCTGATTTCTGGGATTGGGGTAAAGCCAGATTTTGGGCCTCTCATTTTCACCATAGGAATCCTCATAGCAGTAAGAAAATTGTAGGTTTATTTCCATTTATAAATTCCTTCATAATTGTTCACCAATTCACCTGATAAAGTATACTAATATATCTTGATATAGAAATGTTGTGTTCATGCACAGATTTTATTTATATTCTTTTCTCTAATTATCTAGAGTCAATTAGCATTTGACAAATTACTGCTGGGCAATATCTATTGTAGATGTCAATGACTGTGCTTGCATGGGTTTTCCCTAACGCCATCTGTAAGAGAATATGGAGGCACTTGCTATAAAACAGGATAATTCCTCGCAGGGTACAAGTATTTCAAATAAATGAGCCCACTTGGGCTTACCTGTATCTGACAGAAGATTGATCCCTTACCAGAAATCCTGACTTGTCTTTCTAGCATAAGAAGACAATTTTATCTTGTGTGTAATTTTGTTATTAATTTATTTTCTTCTTTTCCTTTACCCTACTTCATGAATTATCCACAATTCTTTCCTGCACTGTTTACTTATTTGTTGAGAGACACTGCTAATAACTTCAGAACTTTCAGGAGAATCTCTAGTTCTTCCTGTAAGTGAAGAGTGAGCATACATCAACAATGAACAGAGCTAATGTCAGTGAAAAAAGGAGCGGCAGAGGGATAGCTATATGCTGCCCAGAGCTTCAGTATGCAAAATGCTAACTTATATTTATAGTTAGCTAAACTTAGTGATGGGGTTGTGTTTATCTTCAAAATGTAAATAATGTTTTATGCATAGTATTGCTATTCAATTATAAATATTTGCCTATTATTTTCTCTTTGCTAACATATACCAAAGGAAGTTACACTTATTCAAAGTGAATCAGTGAATCCCTGACATAAAATAAAATGTGAGCATAATCTCTTATATTTCGGGTATGGTTCTTGGACTTTGTCACAGTATATCATGAAAAAGTAAGAATGTGTTCATTATTCATCCTACAGCTTCAAGACCCTTGTTTGGATAAAACTCACCAAAAAATATTTTGAAAAATTGCAGTAATTACAAATAAATCAAAATTAGATGGATGCATAAATGAACAAATTAATGAATAGACATACTAATGAAGAATATACGTCTTCCAATTCTTCAGATGGATAAATGAAACTTTCAAGTGTTTTCAGAAAAGGAAGTGTATAAATTGCATTTATACTATGAAGTATGAGAGCACCTATTCAGTATTCTATCCAGCGCAGGAAAACTCTATTGAACAAGGCAACCCCTGGCATCTGCAAATCAGCAGGTAAGGAAATTTTCTCAATTAAAAAAAAAACAAACTTTTCAATATTTTTATGTTGAAAAGAATAAGAATTAATAGTCATTGTCAAGCATTGGATTTTCATTTTCCTTTCTCTTTTGCTTGGTGAAAAAGAGTAGCACCCTGCATATTTAAGATGGAATGAATGTAAATGCTGAAGGAATATTTGCTTAATCATATTGCCAGGGATTTTTATTTCATATTTATGCATTTTTTCAAATTAGATATCATTCTTAGTATCTCCCCCTTAAAATAGTTTACAAATGTTAAATTTCATAAATTAGCTATAACTATATATCATAGTGATAAAAAATTTAGGTTAAAGTATATTTGTGAGTCTCCCCAGTGCTAAAAATCATTGCTAAATGGCAAAATTAGGACGGAAAACATATCTTTCTTGAAAGGCCAGTACATGTTAATTCTGCAAAACTGCCATGTAGAAATTCAAAGAAAGAATCTAAAATTTATTAGTGAATATCACATGATTAAAAATATTCACTGTTTTCAAATGGTATGTGATTGAATTGTGTACAACAGTTCAATCATGTTTTTGGTTTTGGCCAGCTATCTGGAGGTTGTGGACCCAGTGTAAATATTTCATCAAGATGTCACTTCATTTAAGGTGTGGACACACTGAATCATGTTTGGGCTTTATTCCTTATTATTAGAGTCTTTTAAAGGCAGTGTGAAAGATGGAGATAGAAGCCACAATAGGTTCCCATGAGCATTGTCATGTAACCAAAAAGCCAAGGGACAAGGATTGCCTGGAGACAGGCCCAGAAGGCCACTTTTCTGAAGGAATGCACCTCCTTGCTGACACCTCAATTTTGGATTTCTCTTAGCCTCAAAACTGTGATCCAATAAATTCCCATTGTTTATAACAAGCCATTACATAGTATTTGTTTCAGCAGTCAGGAAACTAAAACACTGTGAAAGCCCATTCCATTTCTACAACGTGGTAGTTGTCTGATTAGACTTTTTATTAATTATTTTTTTAAGACCTCAAGTTACAGAATGAAAAGGCATAGCTTAGAATTGATCTACTTTTATACACTGAACTAATCATTTTTAATCAATTCAATCATATATGCTATCAATAATTTGATAATAAACAGTTTAACAAAGAAGAAAAAAAAAACTACTTAATGAACCATTTTTGAAGGTCCTGAAATAAATACCAACAGAGAGGAGCAAAAGAGTCTTGCTACAGAAGTTTAGTCTTAAAATGACACTTTCTCTGCCTTCTGGGAGTTTTTAGACTTTATGTTACAGGTAATTACATTTTTCATGATTATGTAAAATAATCCTACATATATATTTTAAGCTCATCATATTATTATATTCCCTTATATTTCATGTGGAATAAAAAATTTAAATAAGGATGACTTTTGCTCAAAGTAAGAAAAATATTTACAAAATTGTAAATCACTATTATGGTTAAAAGTTAGGATGAAAACTGTTTATTGGCAGATTTAAGTTCTCTATACCCAAAATACCAAAGTAAGGTAAATATTTCTTAATTCCACCTTAGGACACTTCTAAATCCACCTACCAATGTATTAAGATGATGAAGCAATGAATTTATATATTTTAATGCATGTCTTTATATATGTCTCATGTATAAGGGCCTATAACCCCTAGAGTAACACTTGAATTAGGATCCATACTAGATAAATAAATCTCCAAAACATATTTATGTTTTTACAGATAATCACTGAAATTTTACAGTTCAGTTTTGTAAATTCGGGCCATGGTTTTCACTTGTGAAAATCAATACTGCCTCTTCTGCTACTTCCAAGAATGGTTTTTATCACAGGACACTAATATATCCTTAGCTAATGAATTTTAATCTTTGCAAAATATGCTATTGCCTGCATACTTTATTACATACCATTTGCATTAAAATCATACAGAGTATGTCCCATTATATATGAAAGAACATTTATACATTATATATCTGTAATTGTAGAAATGCATTATGGTTAAAATGGAAAATTTTAGATTATATAAATGTTACTAGAATAAAATTTAAAAACAGCAACAACATGGTATTTTACAACACAGTGAATCCTCATGTAACTATGGACTATTGTTAATAGCAAAAATATAATAATATATTTTCAAATATTGTAACCTACGTACCACACTAATACATGTGCAAATAATAGTGGTTTATATGAGAATTCTGCATTTTCTGCCTGGTTTTTCTGTAAATGTACAATTTCTCTAATTAAAAATAAGGACACAAGCAGATAGCAAAAAACATATAGGGTAAAAGGTAATTTATAAACAATCATATAATCTGTAATTTAATTTGGAGGCAATGCCTTAAAGAAAATTGTGAACATTTCCTTTAGAATTTAAAGAGATGTTGGTCCCAGCAATGAACCAATTGGAGGCTGTCTCTGAGACTGACCCTTGGTGGGTCATGACATTTGTCCATTATTTATGGAAATTTTACTGTTCACATATAGTTAGAGAAGAATGAATTGTTCTTCCTCTAGTCTGCAAGTACAAAGCTCTTTTGACAGACTGCATATATCTCCTATGCAGGAAAAATATTCATACTAATGTTAAATCTTTTGTATATTCATTAGAAAACCAGAACAGATATTGAGCAGCAATTGAAAGATATTAAATCAAGGGGTTACAAGATGGAAAAACCTCAGGCATGAGTGCTGGATCATGTAGAGTGGTCCCCCCCACCCTTGTTACATTTGCATTATATTTATCTAATGTACTAAGGTAAAGTTGTGGTTGGTCCTGGCTTTGGATTTTGTAAGTCAAATCCACAGACCTATACGCTTACAAAAATGAATCCTCTGTCATGAACTTGCTGTAACTTATTCTTAGTCAACTTCTCAAGTATAGCATCCTTAATGATTGATTGATGGGCATCATGACTGCTACCGAGTCTTTTCTACGCAGTAATTTGCCATCCTTCCATAAAGAAACAAGATGGTGCCCCTCAAGTGCTCACCAACAGTCTGCTTAAACAAATGAGGAGGGAAAAATAAGTTTCTCTTACATGTCCTTTTATAATTCATTTGTCATGTTTCCCTCAAAAGGAAAAAACACACACACACACCTCTGTCCACAATCTTCTTAATCCAATATACGGCAACTCAGTTTCAAGTAGCATAGGTCAAACCTGTAAAATCATTTTTGACTGCTGGTTTTCACACCTCACATTCAAGTAATTAGAATTTTCTGTCTACTCCAGTTCCACAAAGCATGCATAAAGTTACCACTGTGGCCCAAGCCACCATCAATCTCAACTGCACTATTGAAATAGCTACCTCACTAGTTTCCTGGTTTCCTATTCCTCCATCCATGCATCTCTTAGCACTGTGTCCATACAAATACTGATAGGCCACACATTTGTTCAGAACAGAACTTTTAATCACATTCAGAGAAAAAGTTTATTTGTTTATTGTGAATTATAGGACTGCTGTGATTTTGCCTCCTTGAATACATACCTATACCTCTCCAACTTCCAACCCGCTGTAAAGCCTCTTGTCATTTTGCTGTTTGTATTAGTTTCCTAGTGATGCCATTTAAAATGATCA
>JAQZBX010038376.1:0-23429 GCA_029593785.1 Cabassous unicinctus | reverse complement strand
TTTTATTTTTACTGGGAGGTCCCGGGGGTTGAATCCAGGTAACTCCATATGGGAGACAGACGCCCAACCATTTGAGCCACATCTGCCCCAGCTTACAGTTTTGAGGCTGAGAAAAATATCCAAATCAAGGCATCATCAAGACTATGATTTCTTCCCCAAGATGGGCTGCCAATGATTCTTGGTTCCTCTGCTACATGACAAGTCTCATGGCAGTGTCTGCTCATCTTTTCTTTCTCTTCTGGGTTCCATTGTCTTCAGCTTCTTGCTTCCATGGCTTTCTCTCTCTTTGTCTGAATTTCAGTCTCTTATAAAGGACTCCAATAAGAGATTTAAGACCCATCCTGGGCCACACCTTAACTGAAGTAACCTCCTCAAAAGACCCTACTCAGGTCCTCAATAGGTTTACACCCACAGAAATGGATTAGCTTTAAGAACATGATTTTCTGGTAACAAATCACCACAGCTTTGTGTGAAAAATGTTAATATAATAAGGTGCTAGGATAGGAGAAATCAGGATGCTTGGAGTGGTTTAAAAATAAATTAGTTGGGGAAGTAGATGTGGCTCAAGCAGTTGAGCACCCACCTTCCACATAAGAGGTCCCAGGTTTGGTTCCTGGTGCCTCCTAAAGAAGACAAGTAAGACAGCAAGCTGATATGACAGGCTTGTGTGGAAAGCTGTTGCAACAAGCTGACACAACAAGATAACTCAGCAAGATGATTTGACAAGATGACACAATGAGGAGACACAAACAAGGAAGCACAATGACACCACAAGCAAGGAGCGGATGTGGCTCAAGCAATTGGGTGCTTCCCTCCCACAAGGGAGGTCCCAGGTTCAGTTCCCAGTGCCTCCTAAAAAGAAGACGAGCACACAATGAGCAGACAGTGAGCACAAACAATGGGGAGGAAATAAATAAATCTTTTTAAAAAAGGTAAAAATGGCAAGTTTAAAAAATAAATAAATTAGATAGTATAAATATAAGAAGGTTCTTTCATGAACTATAATGAATATATGTCACTATTACAAGCTTTCAATAGGGTGGTATATGGGAAAAAAATACACCTAATGCAAACTATGGATTATAGTTAACTGCAATATGTCAATATTCTTTCATCAATTGAAACAAAGGTAGCACACCAATGCTAAGTGTAAACAATAAGGGGTTATCTGGGAACGTTGTGTTTATTATATAACTTTTATGTAAACCTACAACTTCTCTAATTTAAAAAATTAAAATTAAAAAATCTTGCTGCAAAATGATAGATGATGAAGATAGATAGATGATAGATAGAGAGGTAGATAGATAGAATGATAGAGCAAATTCGGGAAAATGCTAAAATTGGTAGATCTGGGCATGGGAGAAAGAAGGGTATTCTGGAGTTCTCTGTAAAGGGTTCATATTATTTTTGGAACTGTCCTGTAAGTTTGAAATTACTTCAAAATGAAAAGTTCAAGAAAAAAAATGAAAGATATTTAAATGGCCAATAAGTAAATGAAAAGATGCTCAACATCATTAGTCATTAGCAAAATGCAAATTAGAACTACAATGAGATACCACTTCATACCCACTAGGATGGCTATTATTTTAAAAAATTAAAGTAAATTTTGGCAAGGATGTGGAGAAGTAGGAACCCTCATACATAATTGGTGGGATTGTGAAATGGTACAGACACTGTAGAAAACAGTTTGGTGGTTCCTCAAAAGGTTAAACATGGAACTATAATATGATCAAGCAATTCCACTCCTAGGTATTTACCCAAAAGAACTGATAGTAGGGTCTTGGACAGATACTTGTACACCAATTGTTACAACCCAACTCCTGAAGGGCACAACTTGGTGAGGCTGTGAGACCAAGGAACATACCTGGTATTTAGTCAGGCATAAGCTTTATTGGGACTTATGGACAGCAGAGAATCTCTGAAGGCAGCGGTTCAGAGAATGAAGATAGTGCTCCACAAATAAATGAGAAAATGAGGGGTGATATATGAGGGGTTTTAGAACAAGGATATTCCATAGGATATGAGAACAGAGTTCCTGCTAGGGCGAACACATGGGGTGTGGTGATGTTTTCACTATGCTCATAGGAAGGACGTTTACCAAGGACGTTTACTGCTTTGGGAAGATTATAGTTTACCATAGCATCTATACACTCTCTTCCCTCTGGGGAGGGTTGTTAACCTTTACCTTATGCCTAGGTAACGCAGGCAGCTATGTGCTGAGGACTTGGGGAGGAGACCTGGCTCCCCACACCAATGTTCACTGCAGCATTCTTCACAATAGTCAAAAGGTGGAAGCAACCCAAGTGTCCATCAACAGAAGAATGGTTAAACAAAATGTGGTATATCCATACAATGGCATATTACTCAGCAGTAAAAAAAAGTGAAATGCTGTACATGCTACATTGTGCATGAAACATGAAAGACATCATGTCAAATGAAATAAGCCAGACACAAAAGGGAAAAAATTGTATGATTTTTCTTATATGAAATATTTAGAGTAAGCAAATTCATAGAGACAGAAAGCAGGACAATAGTGGTTAACACCAAGTATAGTGGTTACAGGGGAAAGTGGGGGAATGGGAATTTACTGCTAAATGAGTATGAGTTTTGGTTTAGGATGATGAAAATAATGTGGAAATATATAATGGTGAAAGGTACACAGTATTGTCAATGTATTTAACATCAAAGATATGTCCACTTAAAATGGTTAAAATGATGTTTATGGAAATTTTACTACAACTAAAAATAAATAAATTATTTTAAAAATAAATTAGAGAAAGTCAACTAGAAACAAAATCCTGTTATAAAAAGAAGCGTTTGAGCAGTCTCCCTTAGTTAAATAAATGTAGGGTGAGAATAGGCTGAAATGGGGTGGATATGAGACTCAAGAGGGTGAAAAAGATGCTTTTGGTATTTCAGCAAGGTTTTGTTATTCAAGGAAACACTGAATAAGCAAAGCTCTTTCTAGGGAGGAAATGATTCTATTTACCTAAAGACTCCAGAGCCTTCTGGGAGAGAAGATATCAATAGCCCAACTCTGCTCCCAGAGCCTTGAAGTTAGGAACCCAGTCAGGATCAACCAGGGTGGTCCTCAGTGCAGTTACCTGGAGGGAAAGGCCAGTCTAGGCTGGGAACCTGGGTCTATGAAGGAACTGGAAATGGTCTTTGGGGGATGGGGTAGCACTAGTTTGAACAGAGTGTACAGCTGATGTTAGAAGTTCTGACAAGCCTATAATCTAGCCTCAGGACTTGTGTTTGGAAAACAAGAACAAAGCCTATAAGTATGCCCAAGAGAACTTCGTAATCTAACTGTGCCCATCAGTCTCTGATGGTGTTTGGAAATTCTGGTATTTTCAAATATGGCCAACCTTTCTGGAGTCAGAGAACAATTGGGGGTGCCTTAAGAAGGTTCGAGACTTCCATTGGTTACTAAAGAGCTCAACTTGTTTAGGAAGCAAAACTTGGAAACATCCTATGTGAATTTTTTCTAATTTTTGTTTTTTACATCAGCTCACTCTGCTGGCTGTGGTTCTTTATTTCCCAGGTCTTGGGAAAAGGGTCAAACTCAAAGGCCTTCAGGTAGGAGGCTGGTAAAACAAGTTTGTCATATGAGAAGGAATGCTTGTGACTGGCAAAATGGGGAGTGTATCTCTCCCAAGGGCATCCAAATTCAATAACATTTACAATTCTGAGGTGATTAGAACAGAAAAAGATTTATATCATAAGGCTGTAGGCTGAATTTAGCTGCCACCTTGAAACTCTGCAACCCCAGTGCAGTTAGAATCTGTTCTAAATTATTCAAATCTGTAGCTCGGAAGATAAAAACTATTCCCCCAAAGTTCCTAAAATAGAATTTTAAACGATCCTATGAAAAGAGTCAACACTTCATTGAGTTGCAACAGCCCCAGACTCTATGTTTAAAGACCCGGATTTGACCATGAAAAATCCCTTTCTTCAAAGGTCTCATGAATATGTTTGATAACGTCAACACCATTTGTTCAGATTCCTGCTTTCTGTCCCCTGGAATCATCAAAAGTATTTCTCAGTAAGATGTTGGAGAAACCCAATTTTACCTTCTTCATTTTCAGGCTTTTGTGTAATCCTTACAGGATCTATTCTTTCTTTTATTATAACTATTAGAAGCCCATTCATACCTTTGCTTGCACTTGCCTACCCACATCAAGGAAGGGATTTAATCTAAAGCAGGAGCTCTTAACAAGGGGTCTGTGGGCTTGAATTTAAATTCAAAAAAACATTATTCTTGTGGGGACATGTTGGTGTGGGTGTGATATATTTATTAAATAATCCACAGTGTAGTGTGGACTTGGTAAGGGGTCCATGGTTTTCACCTGACTGGCAAAGGGGTCCATGGAACAAAAAAGGTTAAGAACCCCTGCTCTAAAAGAAAAGGGCTGACTTCCCACATCTGGGGACAGACCCTGAGTCATCTTCTAGCTATGCTCCCATCTACAGCAGGATGGGAGATACTTTTTCAGCTTTCCATTCCCAGAGTCCACACCCTGTTTGTTCCTCCTTATATCACTTAAGACCCTGGACACCCACAAACCCTGGCTTATATCTCTGACTGTGCCTTCTGCACTACGCACCCAGCAATGTTTCTGGCACATGGTGGGTTTTTCATGTGCTTAATGATTGAAAACGAGTTCTGCTGGCCTGGAATTCTGATCTTTCTCTTTGACTAGTCTCTTGATATGGGCCTGTGTCTTTGGATATTAAACCGAGACCGAGTTTCCTGGGCTCTGGTCCTAGTTTCCTCCAGTTTAGCATGAAATTTTGACTTTAGTTTTTCTTTCAGAAAGTGTAATGCCTCTCTTCTCTTCCCATGAACAGATGTTTCCAAGCCAAGATGAGATTTCTTTTCTGCACTTTCAGCTCCTCTAGCTCAGCAATCTTTCCTGGCCCTTCTCAGTTTGTCCCATGCTCTTGCTACTCACAACTGCACCCTCATACTTTTGGAGATATCTTTCCACAAAGTTGCTTTTAGAAAGCCAAGAAATTTACAGTGTAAAGTAGAATAGTAAAAGCCTAAGGGCATAAACTAGAAACCTCATCTCTTAGAGAAAACTTGATTCTCACCATCCTTTAAAAAGGATAAAGCATCAATAGGAAGATTTTGGCTGCAGAATCAAAGTCTTTCCTATAAATAGCTTATTCTCCCGTACTCTCTTCCCCCATTTTTGCCCCCAAACGACCTGTTTTTCTTTCCTCAGAGAAAACATTCATATGATTATATGATACGGTTATAAGATTAAACCCGTAGATAATTTTTGGCCACTTAATCACTTAATTCTTATCTAAGAAGCTGCTCTCCATTTTTCCCCTCTGAAGATTTATTTCCCATATGTTTTCAGCTCTGAAGTTTTCATTTTAATGAATGAACTCTATCCTCATTCCTGCAGACACAAAGACCTTTCTAGACCACCTCTACATTCTTTTTTTTTTCAAGATTTATTTTATTTATTTATTTCTGCCTCCCTACCTCCTTCACTGTTTTGCACTCACTGTCTGCTCTCTGTGTTTTCTTCTGTGTCTGCTTATCTTCTCTTTAGGTGGCACCAGGAATGGATCCTGGGACCTTCCAGAGTGGGAGAGAGGTGCTCAATCTCTTGCGCCACCTCAGCTCCCTGGTCTGCTGCATCTCTTATTGTCTCTCCTCTGTGTCTCTTTTTGTTGCACCATCTTGTTGAGCCAGCTCTCCATGAGGGCCAACATCCTGCGCGAACCAGCTTTCCTGTGTGGGCCAGCACTCCGCATGGGCCAGCACTCTGCGTGGGCCAGCTCTCTGCTCGGGCCAGCTTACCTTTCACCAGGAGGCCCTGGGAATTGAACCCTGGACCTCGTATAAAGTAGACGGGAGCCCAATCGCTTGAGCCACATCTATTTCCCTACATCTTTTTCACCTATTCAAGCCTTTCTTTTCTTTCTCACCCAATTATTTCTCAATACATTCTCAAATGTGATTTTGAGATTAAATGTGATTAAGGCTCAATAGATAACTTTTTGTTCCCACCAAATAACTTAATAAAACACCATGTAATTCTTTTTTCTTTTTTTTTTTTTTACCGGGAGGTCCCGGGAATCAAACCCAGGTCCCTCCATATGGGAGATGGATGCCCAACTGTTTGAGCCACATCCATCCCCCCATGTAATTCTTAATCTGTTTTTTAAGTGTATGTGTCTTAGGGATAGGAGAGGTAAAAGAGTCAAACTCAAAATTATTCTAAGTCATTTTGATTTCATATATTTCACATAGTTATCCTTTGGCTAAATTTTAGAATAACAACACTTTGTAAATATGGATGAAGGCCATCCTCAAAGACTTGTGTATTGAGCCTTGTTGCTCACTTTTGACTTGCTTGTTATACTACACATACAAATAATTGACTTTCAATTGTTTCAAAATTGGTACCTTTTGGAGCAGATGTGGCTCAAGCAGTTGGGTGTCCACCTCCCACATGGGAGGTCCCAGGTTCAGTTCCCGGTACCTCCTAAAGAAGACAAACAAACAACGAACAGAAAACAAGCAGACATCAAGCTAAAACAATGAGCAAGACAACGAGCAAACAACGAGCAGACAGTGAGCAGAAAAAAGAAAACACAAAAAACAAGACCAGCCAGAGAGCGGATGTTGCTCAAGCAGTTGGGCACCCACCTCCCACATGGGCAATCCTGGGTTTGATTCCCGGTGCCTCCTAAAGAAAAAACAAAACAGACAACAAGCAAAAAACAATGAGCAGACAATGAGCAAAAAACAATGAGCAAAAACAAGCAAACAGACAAGGGAGCCATCCCGGCCAGGGCAGGGGGGAAACAAAGAAAGAAAAAAAAAAGTTTTTTAATTGGTACCTTTCTTAAAATCACAACTCATTTTGTTACTAAATGAATATAATCAGTATGACTAGTGCTGAAGCCCAGGCAACTCCAGTTTTTTGTTTGTTTGTTTGTTTTACAAATCACCTCCTCCCCAAAAGCAGTTGTTTAACACACTTTCCACACAGCCATTATTATGTAATGATTAGCTTCCTAGCTAGTGGGCAAAACCTAATCAATCCTTCCTGAAAGAATAAGGCTGTCTGCCACGTGAATTCCCAAAAAGAAACTCATTTAGAGTTCCAGTTTGGACTGTGCCAAGCATATTTCCTAGGGTTATGAAACTAAGCTCTGTTCTGGTAACTTGAAGAAAGGAGTGACAAGAGGGTCAGTGCTGGCAGTGGAGGTTGGAAAGGGGGAGGTGGCAGGCACATGAAGCACCAGGTGTGTGCCGACACAGGTTTGAGTCAGCCAAATCAACAAAACAATGAAGTCTACAATATGAGGTCGGGAAGGGAACTCCATGGCAGCCACAAAAGGGGAGCTGTACATAGGGATGTTTTTAGTTTGGAGGTTTATAAACTTGAGAATGGACTTCTACTTGACCTTAAATACTTGTTAGGAAAAACTTATATTGTGGGACTTCACCAAGAAGAAAGCTACAATAGCTTGCTGTTACCAGAAACTGCCCTGTGGTCTGACATTATAGGAATTTGCCTGACTTTTTGTGGCTGCCATCCAAAACTGGTAACCACCAAGTGAAATTTAAGTATAAGCTAAAATTGAATTACTTCCCTTCCTTGTTTATGTATTTCTGCTGAACGAGGCTATTTCAGCAATGCTATTGCATTCATTAGGGAGATGGAATGTCACAGCTAGTCAATCATAGTCATAATGAAAACACTGAGATATTCTTATACATTTTTCCATAATCTACTATGCTCAGTTGTGATAAAATATAGCCTCTCCAGTGACATAATACTATAAATAGATGTAAATGCACTTCATCTCTAAATGTGAGTGGATACAGATGACAGAAATTTGTGAGTTGTGTTCAATAGTTTCCAAAGAACAACATTTAAATTTCTAGCTACTAAAACATATTTTTCAGGATTAAAACTAAAGCTGTTTTTATAACTTAAAACTGACCACTATGAAATGACTAAAGAAAAGTACATAGTTTTTTGAAAGGGAAGAGAATCATGATTAAAAATACCAACATTCACAAAAATGAGGGGAAAAGTATAAATATTAAGTGTGGATATGATGGAAGCTTGAACTCAGGAATGTTTAGAAGAGAACCTAAAAAAGAATAGATAAATCTGTGATACTGAATCTTTTTGGAATTGCTACCTACAATCCACAATTATATTCTTTGCTTCATGATATATTCCAACCTTCTGGAAGCATGCAACCCATGTCCCACTTTATTTGGATATCAGATTAAGAATATAACTATATATGCAGACATGTAACAAAACCAAGGATATACGTTACAACCAGTGATTTTTTTTTTTTTTTTTTTTTTTTTGGTAATCCCAAGCATGCCTAACTTCCTACATAAAAGTCCTAATTTATTAAATTGCATCACCTGGTTCCCCCTACTGTGAACCTACACTTAGGATAGGAATAAGGACTACAGAAAATTAAATTCTGAAATTACTTTCAGGGAAAACTGTTAAATTTTCTCATAGGTTGTAGCTAATTTAGAATGCAGTGTAGACAAATCATCAATATTCGTATAGTAAAAGAAAATTTCTGTACTAAGAAGAAATTCTAGACATCAGTTCCCCTCCATCATTTATTTGCTGTTTTTGAACAAATCTCAAATAGGGTGAACGTTCTGTTCCTCTGTATTATGTCTATACAGGGGTTCTTGGATTTACGCATCTTTGAAATGGTAAAGAAGCTTATTCATAGTTGAAGGGAAGTATACAGAACCCTACAAACAATCACTATAGAAGGATGATTTTTTAAAGGGAAGTTAAGGGGGCTCTTTGAAAACATAGGAAAGACACCCAAACTAAACTAGTGGAAGACAAAAGTCAGGGAGATTTTCCTGGGGGAGGGGTGGAGCATGGCCTCTAAGTTGAGACCTGAAGAATGATAGGGGAGGGTTTGGGAGAGGCCAGCACAGTGTTGAGTGAAGGCCTAGGGAAGAGAAAGCAAGAGCATGCCATGTTCTAAGGACCTAAAGAAGTGGCTGGCCACTAGGGAAATGCAAACCAAAATCACAATGAGAAACCACAAAAAATAACAAGTGTTGGAGAAGATATACAGAAACAGGAACACTCATTCATTGTTAGTGGGAATGTAAAATGGTGCAGCCACTGTGGAAAACAGTTTGGTAGTTCCTCAGAAACTTAAGTATAGAATTACCATATGACCTAGCAATCTCACTTCTAGGTATGTACTCAAAATAATTGACTCGAACAGATATTTTCACACCAACGTTCATAGTGGCATTATTCACAATTGCCAAAGGATAGAAGCAACTCAAGTGTCCATCAACAGATGAATGAATAAGCAAATTGGTATATACATATAATGGAATATTATGCATCCATGGAAAGAAAATGAATGAAGTTTGACACATGAGACAACATGTATGAACCTTAAAGATATTGTGTTGAGTGAAATAGGCCAGACACAAAAGGACAGATATTGTAAGATCTCACTGATTTGAAATAATTAGAATAAGCAAATTCATAAATTCAGAAACTAGAATACTGACTACCAGGGGCTGGGCAGGGGGTAGAGAATGGGGAGTTGAAGCTTGATTGATTCAGAATTTCTCTTGAGAATGATGGAAAAATTTTGGTAATGAATGGTGGTGATGGTAGCATAACATTGTAAATGCAAGTAACACCATTCATTATATATCTGAATGTGGTTAACGGAAGAAATTCAAGTTTCATATATGTTACTAAAATTAAAAAAAAAAAAACTTCCAACAAGGAAAAAAAAAAAGGATATTATTGGTTGTGCCAGTTTGATATTATTTATGAATCCCCAAAAAAGAGGAAAATTATGTTTGTAAACTGATCTGTTCCTCTAGGTGTAATACCCTTTGATTGTATTAAATTCAAAAGTTGTAAGTTTACTTGATAAAAGATTAGGGCTTTGATTTGGCCATGTCAGTAGGGCATGACTCAGGGTTGAATCTCCACCCCCTTGGTGGGCTGATATAAATGGACACTCACTCAAGAAGACACATGGGAAGAGAGAGAGCTCCACAGATGCCAGAGGAGAGAACTTGTCAGTTTTAATCTTGATGCCCCTGGGGAGAGATAAGCCATTCACCTGATCATTTGCAGCTGAACAGAACAGAGCAGCTGAGCAGTTAAAAAGGCCCAGAAAGAAAAGAGCCCGATGCCAGTCTATACCTGTGATCAGAAGAAGCTGGGACCACGGAGCCTTAAGAGGATGAAGGAAGGAGAGACCAGGCAGAAATCACCCTCCATCTTGCTTCAGCATGTAGCAGCTGACTTTGGTGAGAAAGTACCTCTTATGGTACCTTCAGTTGGACTCTTTAGGGTCTTGTAATTGTAACCTTTTACTCCAAATAAATACCCTTTATAAAAGGAAACAGATTTCTGGTACTTTGCATTAGCACACCCTGTGGCTGACATTGGTACAACTGGAAAAAATGGAATACGGATTGTATGCTTTATGTCAATTTTAAATTTCTTAAACTCGATAGCTGTAACTATAGTGGTTACATAATCAGTGTCCTTGTTTTCAGGAAAAGTACTGGAAGTGTTAAATGTTACAGAAGCATGATGTATGCAAACCACTCTTGAATATTTAGATAATAGGTAGGTAGGTAGAAAGATCACAAAATGCTAAAAAGTGAGTAAATCTGGGTATCTGGGTGAGGGGGTATATTGGATTTCTACATATTGTTTTTGTATTATTTTTGCAACTTTCCTGTGTTTGAAGTTATTTCAAAATAAAAAGTCTAAAAAGAAAGAAAGAAAATAAATAAATGGATAACTGATATATCAGTGATGGAGAGAGATAGAAGAGACAGGAGGAAAAGCAGGTGGCGAAATGGTGAATAAGGATGACAACAAGGTGGACATGCCAAAAAAAGACTGGCTAGGGAAATAAGCAGCGACCCAATCTAACAGGACTAGATCAATGATTAGCATTTTCAAGGAATTTGGATTTTGTCCTCAGAAAAAAAATGAAGTCACTGAAAGCTTAAAGCATAAGGAACTAATATGAGGAGAATAATATCACCCTAGCTGCAGTGGAGGCCTTGACTCTCCTGCAGTGGTAATGGCTTGGACCAGGCTCCTGACAGTAGAAATAGAAAATGGGTGAAGTGTGATGCATTTGAGAAGCGGACTCATCAGATTGTGGTCAAGATTGGGTTGCAAGGTTGAAGGAGGGGTTAGGCAGGGGAGGAAATGGAGATCAAGGATAACTGTGGTCAACAAAGAGAAGCATGGTCAAAGGGAAGGCAGGTATAGAGAGAGAAAGGAGATGGTGACAAATATCAAGGCTAAACACTAAGTATCTTCTGAGATGCTACCTTTAGGAGGGCCCAGACAGATTCCCAGGACTGAACCTTAGAGGAAAGATAGCAGCAAAGAGCTATTCGTAGGTTGGATTTGACCATTTAGCTTAAAGAGCTCTTGAAAGAATGGACCCTATTATAACCCTGAAATTTAATCAGAATTAGGCTCTTGCCAATCATAGAATTTTCTCTACTTGGAATTGTTTTTTTTAATATAGTGGGGTTGGGGGTGTTCATGGGAATTGTGTATCATCTAGACTTTGGATAGTCACAAAAGAAATTACATACTAAATGTTTTTTTTAATAGTTCTAATGATGTTCAAGACATACCTTTGCTGGAAATAATAAAAACAAAATTGCCTAGCAGGTTCTAGCCGAGGACTTGCTTAACGTGACATGTAAACACAGGAAGAAATATGTAGGTTAATTCCTGTCCCAATCAGATTATTGTTTTCCCCTTAGCTTTCCTCTTCATTCAAACTTTTCCTGGACATTTAAATCTACTAACTCTTACCTTTTTTCTCACCTATAATTGGCATTTGCTTTTGTAACATTCCATGGAACTTTCCACTGAACATTCCTTGACTTTTTTCAAGTTTTGCAACAGTATTTAAATACCAATTGATATTCTCATTTTAAGTACTGGAATATTTACCTTATCGTCTGTTAGAGTTACCATTTTTTTTCTGCGTGTTAAATCAGGGGTGCACAATGATCAGCTAATCATTTTTATATAGATCCTTAGCTTTTCAACTAGACTAGCTACCCACTCCACTGGACACAGGACTAGTCTGATCAAGTTCTGGATCCATAATGTAATTTAGACATACATTCATCTTTTCTGGATAGTATGGACAGTTAAAGGGCAAATTGGACCCATTCAGAAGTATAATGAGAAAGAAAGGAGGTTGAATACATTCTTGCTATTCTCAAAGGTACCTCTGGAGCTAGAGTGCAAAATTCTGTTCTTCCACAGTAGCACACAAATAAGGACAGCAGTCAGAGCTGATGAGACACTATTTCAATTGAAATGAAATGCCCTTTTTCTGCCCCTTATCACTTTTTAGCCTGCTTTACTTTTTTCATTAAAAGTAAATTTCCCTAAACCATAATCCTAGTATAATCATGAAAGCAACATCAGACAAACCCAAATTAAGGAGCCGTCTACAAAACACCTGGAGAGTATTCCTCAAAAGTGTCTAGGCTATAAAAAACAAAGAAAGACTGAGAAAGTATCTGGAGCACAAGAGACCATGATCCAAAGCAGGGTGTCGGGTGACCTGGAGCACACTTGGAGGAGGCTCAGCTCAGGACAAGCAGCTCACAGTTAAACTATGTGTGGTCAGTGAAGAGCTGTGCGGTTGCCAGTTTGCCTTAATGAGAAAACATTACTTGAGATGTGCCTGTGCTTTGCATTTGAAAGGAAGAGAGTATCCAGCAAAATCCAGCAAATGATGATGATGGGAATAAAAGACAATTTAATTTAATCATCTAAATATAATCTAATCTCCCACACTCACCCTTCCCCACATTTCCCAGTTTTTCTTTCTCATGCCTCAAACCCTGATCACCTGTAAGTCATCTAAAACCATGAGTATTTGTTTTGAAGGCAACAAAAATGATCTGTTTAAAGAGAGAAATGTGTGTCATTTTTATAACACGCAAGGTAAAATGGTAAGACTATAAAAAAGAATTATTTCTATGGCTGTAATTGACTAGCATAAACTGGAACTTGACTGGCTGTCTGATTGTGGGGGAATAGTCTGGGATTTTATTTACCAAATATCAAAAAGTGGATCTTGGCAATAATGGGGGAAAAAGCCCTTTTGAAGAAGTGAAATAGTTCTTATGAGTAGATTTAATTAATTTTCTTGATCTAGATATGAAGAAGTTTTACTTTGTGAGCAAAATGTATTTGAAACTAGTTCCATCCATTTCATAAGAATTAATAACGATGCCAAATAGTTTTAAAAGTTGCTATCCTAATCCCAAATGTTATCACGGATAGAAATAACATTTAGATGTCATCTACAATGATAATATAATATTTTGTCCATATTAAGGAAAAACCACAGTCTCATGATCAAATGTTCTCCTTTGCCCTAACCTGTCTATGTCATGAGTAAAATATTTATTTCTGCCAAATTAAATCAAAATGTGATTGAATTTAAGAGGAGAAGCAGGATGTAAATGGTGTGGGAGGAGGGATCCTGTATATAAAAGCCCCTGTCAATGGATCTCAAGGCCAGAACCGACTGTCAGTGGAAACAGCTGGAAGCTAGGGGAAAACCTAGAGGAGGAGAGGCCCTGACCATGGCCAAACATTTTAAAAGAACAAGCACCTGTCCCATCTGCATGGCTTATCTTGAAAAACCCATGTCCCTGAAATATGGATATATCTGCTGCCTGCGCTACATCAATCCACTGAAGAAGGAACCCTGTGGGGGAGTTTTGTTATGCCCCTTCTGTTCTCTGGTCTCTCAGAATAATGACATCAGGCCCAGGAGGGAGCTGGGCAATCTGGTTTCCAAGACCAAAGAACTGGAGCCCCAGCCTACATATGAACCCAAGGATGCTGAAGTTCCATCATTTATGATGACCTGAGGAGCATCCAATATGGATATTTAAAACAGGACCAGGAAGAATGTGCTGAGATTCTACTCAGATTGTGTCCTAAGACGTTACTGAGAGGTGGACGTGGTAACAAGCAAAGAATAGGATCTGGGCGTTTGCAGAGACTCTGTTAATGGGCAAGAGGAAATTGTACTAATTGTACTGTCTTCAGAATGTGTCTTCTGGGCTGTGGGTTCGAGAAATGGAGAGCTCTACTCCGCCAGAACCATGCCTTTGACACCTCTCTGGGTGAACCCTCGGTTACACCTAGCTGGGGTTTTCCTGGATATGGATATTGGAAATATTTCCTTTAGTGACATTAGAGATAGATCCCATATCTTTACATTCACCAAAATTTCTACTATGGAGCCATAGCAGATACAAATACAGTTTGAAAATACTGCAAACTGTTTTTGCAGTTTGCAAATACAGTTAACAATGGTCAAGGCTTCCTAAGAATCGGCCCGTGATGAATCTAGGCACTGCTACTCCTCCATGTTACCCTGAGCATGCAAATAAATCTGACCACAAAACATTTATAGAAACTTAATTACTTTATCCTCATAGCTAAAATCTTTTCTTCTTGTAACATATATGGCACAAAGTTACAGCAGAAAAATATGGATCATTTCATGAGCCACGAAAATAAATTAAGTAGATCAATTATGAAAAATCGCATTACAAATATTATTTATTGATATATTTGTCTTCTTTGGGTTTAATGTTTATACTTCTGTTACATAACTATGTTATGAACTTTCAGGTCAATTTCCAAATGGTTTCCTTTTTATTTTCTGTAAGACAAACGAGTGTGTTGTGTAGGTGATAAACTAAATAAATATTTGGATGTGAAAAAAAAAAAGAGAGAGAAAGAGGGACCAAGATCCCTAACAACTAAATGCAATGTGGTCTCCTTGATTGGATCCTGGAAGAGACATTAGTGGAAAAACTAGTGAAATCTGAGTGAAGCCTGGATTTATAGCCAGGTACCAATGTTGGTTTCTTAGTTTTGATGAATGTGCCACAGCATTCAAGTTGTTAGTATTAGGGAAAACAGGCTGAGGGGTATACAGGAACTCTGCATTTACTTTACAATTTTTTTATTTTTTTAGGAGATACCAGGGATCGAACCCAGAACCTTGTATATGGGAAGCAGGGGCTCAGCCACTTGAGCTACATCTCAAGAAATAGGAGTTGTTGTTTTTTTAGGTATTACCAGGGATTGAACCCAGGCTCTCATACCTGGGAAGCAGTCATTCAAACCACTGAGCTACACCCACTCACCTACAATTTTTTTTTTTTTCTAAAGTAAATCTAAACTTATTCCAAAATTTAAAAGGTTATTTTAAAAACAACTTCATTTCATCTTTTCCCCACTCATACAGGCTGTTGGAGATTGAATCATTGTCCCCCACAAAAGGCATGCTCAGATACCAAGCCCTGGTTCTATGGGTGTGAACTTGTTTGTAAGTAGGTCTTTTGAAGATGCTGTTATTTGAGGGGTGTCCAAACTGAATGAGGGTGGACCTTAATCCAATATGGCTGAAGTACTAATTACGCAAAGGAAATCAGACTCAGAAGATAAGACACAGAAAGAAGCAGGAAGTCAAGGCAAACTGGAAGAGCAAAAAAAAGAAGACATCGTCATGTGCATTGCCATGTGACAGAAAAGCCAAGGACCAAGGGTCCCCAGCAACTGGCCCCAGAATGCTGCAATCTTAGGGAGAAAGCATTGCCTTGCTGATACCTCAGTTTTAGACTTCTCCTAGCCTCAAAACCATGAGTCAATAAATTCCTGCTGTTTAAGCTAACCACTATATTGTATTTGCTTTAGCAGCTAGGAAACTAAGACACTGGTAATACCAAAACTTAAACAATATTTTACGTTACACAATGTGTTCATCTCCAATCTAAGTTATTTAATTTAATAGTCAGAGCAACTGCATGAATTGGCAGGCTTGGTATTATTGTCCCCATTTTACACATGAAGAAAAGGAAGGTTTGGGATGTAGTGATTTGCCCATAATTCACTGTATTGATGAGGGTACAGGCTAAACTGAAAAAAGTGGGAATGCTGAGGGACAATTAACCAATTCTGTCATAACATCAAGTTCCTTAGAAGTATAGCAGGGACTTTAATCAAGGTCTTCTGATTTCAAGTTCGGTACTATTCCTATTGCCTGCTGAATATAAACTTATACTGTGTTCATCTATACATAAAAGGAAAACATAAATAATTCAGTTAATATTTTGTTTTATCTTTTAATATATTTTTTGAAACTAAATTTAATGCAAAATAATGTTGACTTATTAGTAATTTCCTTCTGGAGCACATCCTTCTGATGTTTATATATTTTGTGACATCAATTTAAATGTGTGTATGCTTTCTGGAATGTGTATCCAAAGTAGTACTACTGGGGCAGATGTGGATTAAATGGTTGGGTGTCCGTCTTCCATATGGAGGGACCTGGGTTCAATCCCCAGGACCTCCCAGTAAAAATAAAAAGAAATATAAAAGGCTCAGGCTGCCAGGCCTGGTGCATGGGTGCGCTGTCAGGCCCTGGAAGTGGGTGAGCCCCCCAGGCCCTACGTGTGGGTGCGCCATCAGGCCCTGCCAGGCCCTGCGTGCGGGTGTGCGATCAGACCCCACCGAGCCACGCAGCAAGATGATGGAGTAACAGGAGAGTGACACCAGGGAAAGCCAAGACGAGATGCACTGAAAAACCAGGAACTAAGGTGGCGCAGGTGGTAGGATGCCTCTCTCCCACACTGGAGTTTCCCAGGATCAAATCCCGCTGAAGACAGGAGGAGAAGGATGAGAAGAGAGGGCAGGAAACACACAGAGAATAGCCCAGCGAATGGACACAAAAAAACAGCAAAAATGAGGGGAGGGGGATAGTAAAAATGGATTAAAAAATTCAAAAAAAATTTTTTTAATTAAAAAAAAAAAAAATAGTACTATCTAACACTTAAAGCTAAAGTACCAAATAGAGGCCAAAGAGGATTCAGCTGATCTGTGCTCTGTGGCTTGTTTTGCCAATCACCATGTGACCTTGGCAAAACTATTTATCTGACCTTCTTTTTATTCCAGGATGAAATCCCTATTTGTAAAACCTAAAGATTATATGATTTAGGGGTTCTCTTTGAGAAAAATACATAATTACTAATCCAAAATTAAATATGAAAATGAATACTTATTTATAGTGAGAAATGAGATCTTAAGAATTAAAATTTTCAAGAAGCTGAAAAAAACCACAAATATCATAAAATCATGAAAAATAAGATATTTTCATGTTGCCTGACATTATAATCCTTTTTCTCCTTACACTTTTGGCTATATAATCTTTGATAATCTCTTCATATGATGACAATGTTATAGGTCATTTTCTTAAGGGAGAGAAAAGAAAATTAACTTTTTTTCTAGCAGGGTTAGCTGAAATTTGTTTTCCTATTATTGGTAGTTGGGACCCATAAAAAGATGCAAATTCACATTCAGATGTATTTGTTATTTGTATTACTGCTATTGATTTTTGCCTTACAAACATAAATTATTATAAGTTCTGTTTTGTGGGATTCCCATTGTAGCAGTTTGGAAGTTTGATGTAATTATGAATTCCAGAAATAGATATTGGATTATGCTTGTCAACTGGTCTGCTAATCTGGGCATGATTAAGTTACGATTAGGGCGCTAACTGGGCCACATCAGTAGGGTGTTGAGCCCCACCCCTTGGTGGGTGGGGAATAAGATGTAAAAGACAGAGTTAAAGCAGTTTTAATGCTGGAGTTCTGGTGAGGAAGGAGAGAAGGCCCCGGGACAGAGAAGAGCCATTCACCTGAGAGTTCACAGCTGGCCTTGTGGAGAGAAGCAAAGCCTAGAGAGCCTCATAGTCTACAGCTGACCTTGTGGAGGAAACAGAGGAGCTAAGCCTGGAGAGAAACGCAGCCCTGGGAAGAGAGGAACCCAAGAAGCCTGAACCCTGGCAAACGCAGGCAGTTGTCTTGCTCCAACACGTGGCAATGGACTTTGGTGAGGGAAGAAATTTATGCTTTACGGCCTGGTAACTGTGGACTTCTACCCCAAATAAATACCCTTTATAAAGACCAACCAATTTCCGGTATTTTGCATCAGTACCCCTTTGGCTGACTAATACACCCATGAAAAAAGAAGAAAATTTGGTGTATTTTTAAGTATTTGTGCTACATTGAGTATACTCCTGACAGGAGAGAATCTCCGCTTTGACTAGGCTTCAATGTCAACTGAATCCATGGCTTATTGTTTTATACATCTGATGATGCAAGAATTTCCCACCATTCATTTGAAGCCTTCTTTCTTTTCTACTGCTTATAGAGCCACCTATGATAGGACACATTTGAGAAGCTATTCCAACCCTGGAACAGTCAGCAATAGCTTAACCATACATGACGTGGCAGTTCAAGATTATTTATGAATTCCAAAAAGAGAGATTATGTTTGTAAACTGATCTGTTCCTCTGGGCATGATACCCTTTGATTGTATTAGATTCAGCTGAGATGCTTTGTTAAATTATGTTAAGATTAGGGCTATGATTCGACCACATCATTAGGGCATAACTCGGTTTAAGTCCCCACCCTCTTGGTGGGCTATATAAACAGACATTCACTCAAGAAGACTCACAGAAAAAGATACAGAAGAGAGAGCTTTGTCAGTTTTGACCCTGGAGCCCTGGGGAGAGATGAGCCATTTGCCTGATAGTTTGCAGCTGAAGAGACCAGAGCCCTGAGCGGCTGAGAAAGCCTGGAAAGAAACGAGCCCTCCAGCCCACAACTGAGGTCAGAAATAGTTGGGGTTATGGAGAGGTAAGAGGAAGGCTGAACCCTCACAGAGTTCGGCAACCATCTTGCTTCAACATGTGCAACAGACTTGGGTGAGAAAATACCTCTTATGGTGCCTTGAGTTGGACTCTTTAAGGCTTTGTGACTGTAAGATTTCATCCCAAATAAATACCCTTTATAAAAGCCAACGGATTTCTGGTACTTTGCATCAGCACCCCTTTGGCTGACTAATACACATGACGTAACCAAGAAGCCTCTAAATATCTTCCACTAGACCCCATCTAAATGCATTCCCTAACCAACTGCCCCTTAACCAGGTGACAAAAATGCTCCAATATCAATGGACATGAGGTGAAGTTTGGTGGAGGGGTATTCAGAAAGAAAAGAGACCACAATCTGAAGACTGGTTCCTTTGGTAAATTTTACAAGAACACATGACCAAGTAGTCATATTTTAGGGGCCCTGCTAGAGCCTTGAGGGGAGCCTCCCTCTGCCAGTGAAGGACCCTGAAGTTTAACCATTATTTGCTTCACAATAAATCTGCCTCCTTCTTTCTTCTGCATAAAAAAAGGGTAATAATACTGGCCCAACTTATTGAAAAGATCAAGTGGACAAGATATATGAAAACACTTTTTAAAACGAAAGGCAGGAAAGTAAGTACATATACACTTGACAAGGGGAATTTTGTGGAGAGCTTGCCCTAAAGCCTATCATCTCAGTGAGTATAAAACTCAATGTCTTTCTGGCTTATTTCCCTCTGTGCTTTCTTTCTTTTCTTTTTGTCCTCAATTCTACATGTCATTCTGATATCTCCTTACCCCTCCTTCCTTTTTTTTCCCTTCTTTCCATCTCCTATTCTTTGCTTTTTCTGTTCTCTCCTTTTCCTTTTCTCCAGCCCCTCTCCCCCCACTCCACCTCCAAGTTCCATTGTTTGTGTTCACTTTTGTGCCTGCAAGCTAATCCCTTATCCTTTTCTAAGCTGCTTTCCACAGTCCTTAAAATCTACGGATGCTGGGAAATGCCATCAATCTAGGAGAGACATGCAACCATGTGATGCCTCACTCTCCAGATGAGATTTCAGGGTGACCCTGTCTGATCACCAGGCTCAAGTTATGAAATACAGCCAATGATGAAATTTATGGCAGGCAAACTCCCTGCACAACATGGGGCAAGAGCATGATGGATGGGCCTGTGATGATGGATAGCTCCTCTCTTACCCTTAGTTCATGAATTTTGGTTCATGGGTTTCTTCCTGCAGGGAATGAGATGTCCCAGAGATAAGATAACAATGCTCTACCAGGAGCTGTGGCTTATTTGCTTGGGCATATCACCCTCATTACTCAGTAAAGCAAATGACGACTGGCAATGTAAGGTTTTAGTCCATTTCAGTAGTTTAAATTAAACAGACACACTGGCATATGCATCAAGATTCCTAGCACTGTGAAAAAAAAAGTCTCATCTAACGTATGAACAAAACACAAAATTAAAGTAAAGGAGAGGATTTATATATAGAAGCGTAATAGTCCTGCTTGTCATCTGTTCATTCTTTTAGGGAAATATCTATTCAAGCTCACTATAATCTTAATCCTGCACAGTTGTGTGTGGGTTTTTAAAAAAATGCATGACCCTTTTTTAGTACTAGGGAATGAATCAGATATATGAATATGAAAAAAATTGAGTGGCTTTAACATGTCTGCTAACATGCTCTCATTAATCCTCATGGTGCTTCTGAAAGAGGTATTGAAATCTGAAATTATCTAAAAGCAATTCTTATAAATAAAAGACCCAATATGGAGGTGTCCATGCTAAGCCCCACATCACAAAAAAAAAAAAAAAAATACTGAGCAAGTTTCTATTTCCTGTAAATGCCCC
The DNA here is from genome assembly GCA_029593785.1 of Cabassous unicinctus. Classification (NCBI taxonomy): domain Eukaryota; kingdom Metazoa; phylum Chordata; class Mammalia; order Cingulata; family Chlamyphoridae; genus Cabassous; species Cabassous unicinctus. Next base: position 2,776 of record JAQZBX010038376.1, on the reverse strand, counting down.
ACTTGCCCAGAAGACCAAATTTAAATACAGCCAGATCTTTATTATCCTCAGCTAACATTCTAGTCCCTACGCCAACCAACTTCCTCATTCCTAAGCAACCACCTACTCCCCACTCTGTAAGACCTCTCCATCAGTAAAATGGAAACACAGTGCCAGCCAGTCAGAACATTTCTTTACTTGCTTCCGAATTTGCCATAGATGGGCTTCTCCATTCTACCTGTGCTAGTCTGCCAAAGGGGTGCTGATGCAAAGTACCAGAAATCTGTTGGCTTTTATAAAGGGCATCTATTTGGGATAAAAGCTTAGAGTTTCAAGGCCCTAAAGAGTACAACTCAAGGTTGCTTTCTCACCAAAGTCAGTTGCCTCGTGTTGAAGCAAGATGTTCGCTGATCTCTTATTGTTGGATTTTCTTTAGGTTCTTGGCTAAGCTACAAGAAATGAATTTCAAGAGCAAGCCAGGTTAGTTAGGCCAGTAATTTATTAAGGAGAAGGGAGGGAAGAGAAATGGGAAAAAAATAACAGATCATGGGTCTCATGTAGAGGAAGGGGCTGAAAAGAGATAAAGAAGGCTGATTTACAGACTACAATTCCCCATTACAGATTACAAATGTGCAGGTCTACTTGTGTGCTCATCATGGCAGGTGGGGGAGGCGAGAGCAGGGGGAAGAGGCGGGAGCAGGGGGAAGAGGTGGGAGCAGGGGCCAGTTTGATTTCCCGCTTGCCTTTTAAACCATTAATTTTTCCACCCCTTTGCTATTGACAGGGGAGCTGTCCCAGCTGTTTGCTGTTTTGATTGATTACCCCACCCATCAATCCCCCGGGAGGGCCCAATGAGGAAGGCCCCTGAAGAATACCTGGGGCTTCTCCTGGCTTCCATAGGAAATCTCATTCTGAGTGGGGGAATCTCGCAGGTTCTTACAGCAGCTGTCTTGTGGGGTATCCACGGCCACGTCGATTTTCCTGCCAGGTTCCAGATCCATCTATTGATTTCCTATTTTACTAGCCTGCCTCAGTCTCTCAGGGCTTCCTATATCAGTCTGGCATAGGGCTCGTTTCTTTCTGAGTCCTCTCAGGAGCTCAGCTGCTCTGCTCTCTTCAGCTGCAAACTATGGGACAAATGTATCATCTCTCCCCAGGACCCCAGGATCAAACATGACAGAGCACTCCCTCTCTTCTTGTGTGTCCGTTTATATAGACCCACCAAGGGGACAGGGACTCAACCTGAGTCATACCTTACTGATGTGGTTGAATCAAAACCCTAATCTTAACAGATAATTTAATCAAAGACATCTCAGATGAATCTAATACAATCAAAGGGTCTCATACCCAGAGGAATAGATTAGTTTACAAACATCATCTTTCTCTTTTTGGGATTCATAAATAGTCTCAAACTGCCACACACACCCTATGTGGAGCTTCCTTCCACTTTCTGAATGGGATGCTGCCTGATTCCTGAATCATTCAATAAAGCTGTGAGATCCTAAATTGTGTGGAAAGTTTTTCTGTCACCACTTATCGCACTTTTAAAATTCAGAAAGTCATTTGCACACAAAATAGAAACCATAAACCCTGGTTGAAAAAGACATTGCAAAACAGAGTTCCAAACTTTTTTATCAGATATTGATAATGGTAATATGGCTTGTGTTCCGGAACTGAAATTTGCACCCAGAGACCAGATGAGTGAGTCGGAGATGGTACAAGGATGATACAGACCAGGGTCCCCAACTGCTGTATTCAAGTGTGCTGGTAAAAGGAGAATCCCAGCAGCAGTAGCTGGACACCTCCCTCCCCATCTCCTCTTGTTTCTCCTGTCAGCTGCCCTATTCTGTGCACTTCTCCCCACCCTTTCTCCAGGCTTTCCAGTGGAAAGGACCTTGTCTTCACTAACAATTTACAGATGCAAAAGGATAGGGAATGTGATGGAAAGGTCTGGCAGCATGCAAAAGCCATATGAAAGGTACAAGTCCTCAGCTTAATGGTATAAGCTCCATGAGGGAAGAAGAGAAAAACTCACCAAGACGGGTGAGCATGGAGCAATTTCTCAGGGTACTTTTTTCCCAACCCTGGCTGCATATTAGAATAATTCAAGGATCCTTTAAAAAAAAAAATACTGATGCCCAGGCATCCCCACAGACCAATGGAATCAGAATCTCTAGAAGCAGCTTCCAGGCATTAGTAGGTTTTAAAAGCTTACCAGGAGATTCTAATGTGCAACCAAATTTGAGAACCACTGATCTAAAAGAAAGAGCCTGGAGATAACAAACTCAATGTAAATATGCTGGAGCCAATAAGGTGAGATGCAGGTGGCTTTGAACAGAGTAAGTTCAATCTGTGACTTAGAGACCCTGCAAAAAAAGGACTAAGTAATTCAAGGAGCTTAAAAAAATACAAAAATAAATCTATCATTATCCTCTCTTTTCAAATAAGGAAACTTCATCACACAGAGGAAAAATTGCCCAGGCACTTAATAAGGGAATTTGCTCAAAAATAAATAATGAAACTATTTTTGATACAGGCATTGGAATATATTTGGTTGAATTAATATGACATTGACATTTTTCAGTCAAAAATGGTTGAATATAAGCAATCATATGGTTTAGCTTAATATAGTCTCATCAGATCTTGTCTGTAGGTGTGTTTTTATTCAATTGTTGCTGATCACATGTTTATACAAAAAGTCTAACTGTATCTGGGTTTGATATTCTTCTGGAGACTTTCAATGCTAATTCCAACATACCACAATTCATATATCATATCAACATGATATATGAATTGT
>JAQZBX010038375.1:0-23448 GCA_029593785.1 Cabassous unicinctus | reverse complement strand
TTTTAAACATTGAACTTATAATGTGCGACATTACTGAACTCCTTTATAAGTTCTAGAAGCTTTGTTGTAGAACTCTCAGGGCTTTCTATGTATAGGATCATGTCATCTGCAAATAATGAAATTTTTACTTCTTCTTTTCCAATTTGGATGCATTTTATATCTTTTTCTTCCCTCAGTGCTCGAGCAAGTACTTCTAAGAGAATGTTAAATAGGAGTGGTGATAGTGGGCATCCTCGTCTTGGTCCTGGTCACAGAGGGAATGCTTTTATGATTTCACCATTGAAGATGATGTTAGCTTTGGGTTTTTCATATATACCCATTATCATATTCAGAAAGTTTCCTTCTATTCCTATCTATTGCAGTGTTTTTATCAGGAAAGGATGCTATATTTTGTTGAATGCTTTTTCTGAATCTATAGAGAAGATCATGTGATTTTTTTTCTTTCAATCTGTTTATGTGGTGTATTACATTGATTTTCTTATATTGAATCATCCTTGCATACCCGAATGAAACCCACTTGGTCATGGTGTATATAATTCTTTTGATACATTGTTGAATGCGATTAACAAGTATTTTGTTGAGGATTTTAGCATCTAGATTCATTAGAGAAATTGGTCTGTAATTTTCCTTCCTTGAGGTATCTTTGTTTGGCATTGGTATTAGGGTAATGTTGGCATCATAGGGTGAGTTAGGCAATATTCCTTCTACTTTTTTTTTTTTTTTTGGAAGAGCTTAAGCAGGATTGGTGTTAGCTCTTTCTGGAATGTTTGGTAGAATTCAGCTGTGAAGTCATCTGGTCCTGGTCTCTTCTTAGTTGGGACGTTTTTGATAACTGAATCTATCTCTTTACTTGTGATTGGACTGTTGAGTTCATGAATTTCTTCTTTCATCAATGAAGGCTGTTTGTGAGTTTCTAGAAATTTGTCTATTTTCTGTAAATTATCATTCTTGTTGACATTATTTTTCAAAGTATCCTCTTATGATACTCTTTATTTCTGTGGTGTCATTAGTGATATCCCCTTGCTCATTCCTTATTTTGTGAATTTGCATCTGTCCTCTCTTTTCCTTTGTGAGACTGGCTAAGGGTTTTTTCAATTTTGTTGATCTTCTTGAAGAACCTGCTTTTGGTTTTCTTTATTTTTATAGTGCTTTCTTCTTCTTTATTTCATTTAGTTCTGCTCTTATCTTTGTTGTTGCCTTCTTTCTACTTCTTTATTCTTAGTTTCTTGTTATTTTTCCAATTCCTCCACGTGTGTAGTTAGGTCTTCAATTTTAGCTCTTTCATCTTTTTAAATATATATTTATGGCTATGAGCTTCCCTCTCAGGACAGCTTTGGCTGCATCTCATAGGTCTTGATATGTTGTGTTGTCATTTTCATTAGTTTCAAGGTAGTTACTGATTTCTTTTGAGATTTCCTCCTTGACCCACTGTTTGTCTAAGTGTGTGTTGTTTAACTTCCAAATCTTTGTGCCTAATCTGTTTCTCTGGCCTTTAGTGATTTCCAATTTCATTCCATTGTGGTCAGAGAAATTACTTTGTATAATCTCAATCTTTCTGAATTCATTCAGAGTTGTTCTGTCGCCTAGCATGTGGTCTGTCTTGGAGTATGATCCAAATGCACTCGAGAAAAATGTAAATCCTTCTGTATTTGGGTGTAGTGTTCTGTATATGTCTATTAGGTCCAGCTCCTCTAATATATTATTCAGAGTCTTTGTTTCTTTATTGATTCTCTGTCTAGATGTTCTGTCTAATGATGATAATGGTGTATTAAAGTCCCCCACTATAATTGTAGAGGCATTTATTTCTCCACTTAGTTTTTCCATAGTTTGCCTCATGTATTTTGAGGCACCCTGATTAGGTTCATAAATGTTTATGATTGTTCTCTCTTCTTGAAAGGCTACCCCTTTTACTAATATATAGTGTCCATCTTTGTCTCTTACAACAGTTTTGCATTTAAAGTCTATTTTGTCTGATATTATGATAGCTACTTCTGCCCTTCTTTGGTTATTGTTTGCTTGTAAAATTATTTTCCAACTATTCACTTACAGCCTTCTTGAATCCCTGGGTCGAAGGTGGGCTTCTTGTAGACAGCATATAGATGTATCGTATTTCCTTATCCATTCTGCCAATCTGTGTCTCTTGACTGGTGAGTTTAATCCATTGACAATCAGTGTTATTACTCACAACGAATCTCTTACTTCACCCATATTTTCGTTGGGTTAATGTATGTCATATGTAATTTTTATTTCTCTTTTTGTCTTTTTAGTTGTTCTTACACTATCCTCCAACTCTCTCTCCCCTGTTATTTCCTTTCAACTTGTAGAACTTCCTTTAGTATTTTTGAAGTTCAGATTTCTTATTGGCATACTCTCTTAAATTCTGTTTATCTGTGAACTCTCCATCATTTTTGAACTCTCCATCATTTTTGAATGCCAGTTTTGCTGCATAGAGGATTTGTGGTTTGAAGTTTTTTTCTTTTAGTACTTTGACTATGTCATACCACTCTCTTCTTGCCTCCATGGTTTCAGATGAGACATCAGCACTTAGACTTATTGTGCTTCCCTTGTATTTGACGGCTTTCTTTCCTCTTGCTGCCTTGAGTATTTTCTCTTTGTCTTGAGCGTTGGACATTTTGGCAAGTATATGTCTTGGAGTTGGCCTGTTGGGATTTGTACTGTTTCGGGTGTGCTGTCCTGCCTGGTCATGTACATCCATTTCTCTCAATAGGGTTGGGAAGTTTTCAGCCTTTATTTCCTTCAACACTCCTTCTGTTCCCTTTTCCTTCTCTTCTCCTGCTGGGATGCTTATCATGCATAAGTTTGTGCATTTTGTGTTTTCGATTAAATCCCTGAGTCCCTGCTGGAGTTTTTCTATCTTTTTATCCATCTGTTCCTCTTATCTGTTTGATTTCAGATGTATTGTCTTTCACATCACTAATTCTTTCTTCTGCCTGTTCAAATCTGCTGTTATGTGAATCCAGCATCTTTTTGATTTCTTGGATTGTGCCATTGATCACCATCATATCCATTATCATTTTATGTATGTTTACAATTTCTTCAGTATGTTCTCCCGGTGTCTTCTTAATATCCTTTATCTCTTCCTTCACTTCACTGAGTTGGTCCATGATATTTGTTTGGAAAGCTTTGATTAGTTTTTCAATATTCTCCATGTCTTCCTGGTTTTTAGTTTGTTCATTGGACTTGTCCATGTCTTCCTGCTTCTCAGTGTGGTTTGTAATTTTTTGTTTCTCTCTAGTCATCATTCTATCTTGATGGGTTTATTCAGGTGATTAGCTTCTCTCTCTGCTCTAGAGTTTTATTTGTCAGGTGGTTCTGTGTGTGTGTTAAGGTTTCTCTTTGACACTTTGTTCTTGTTTTATCTTCTTGCTTCTTTCTATGTTCCCTTGAAGGCAAAAGATTAGGGCCAGAAGAATTGAAAAATGTGAGAAAGGAAGTATAATAATAATATTGATAAAAGTTAGAAGAGGGGCCATATAAGACTTAGTAAAATAAATATTTAACTCATGTAAGCAGTGAAGAGCAATAGGGAAAAAAGTGGAGTACCTACAATAGACTGGGAAACCAAATAAAGGAAAATATATATAATGATTTTGAAGGCCAGAATGATGATGAGAGAGAGAGAAAGAGAAATGAAAGGATTGAAAAGAAAAAGTTAATTATAATAAAAAAAGAAGAAAACAGAATGGATAGAATAGAAATGGACACCCTTGAAGTTGTGGGCTCATGAAAAAAGGTGGTATGTATAAACCACAACAGAAAGCAGAAGGCAGAAAGATGAAGGAAAGAAAAGAGATAGCATTGGGAGACAAAATCAATATAGACAGAGAATGGGAAATCACGGAAGAAGAAGCACAGCAAAGAAGAGACAAGCTAGCAGCACCTAATTTAAAAAGAAAAAAGAAGGGGGGTTGGAAAGAGGAAAGAAAGCAAGAGACAACAAATAAACAAAGAAAAACCAAACAACCACAGAAGCAAGCAGTCTAACAAAGCTAAGGAAGACCTGTGTTGTTTCTTGGGCCCTTGTAGAACCTCTCAGCCTGCTTGTGTTCATCAATCAATTGCCCTGAAAGTTTCTATCTGCAGGTTTTGAGACAGATTTTAGCAATTAAACTAAGTTTAAAAAAAATCTTTTTTTTTTAAGTGACTATCTTCTTTTATTTTTTTTTGCGAAATAAGGGACCCAAAAGAAGGCCTCTTCTAGAACACCCCCTTCACCGAGGGGACCCTAAATAGGTTTGTTGAAACTAATCAAGCCCTTCCCACTTCCTGGCCTCCCCTGGGAAACTGCAGCTCTGATGATTGTCAGTGCAGAATGATAAAATTGACTGACTGCCCCCCTTTTGGAGCCAAGCCTCAGTATCAGTATCACCGGGCTGCTAGGTAAATCAGGCTTCCTCAGCAGATTCGCCTTTCCCTCAGCCTGGTGCCACTTCAAGCCGGCTTATTTGCTCACCAAATCTATGAGGGGTTTCAGGCAACCAAACCCTCAGAAAGGAAACCCCTCTCCACCTTCTGTCAGAACCCTTCCACTCTTGGAGAATGCTCCTTCTCACTGGGTTACCAGCAGGAGTCGGGGCGTGTCCCTGGGCAGCTATGTAGATCAACCTTCCTCAGCAGATTCACCACTCCCCTCCACCTGGTGCAGCTTCAAGCTAGCTATTTTGTTCCCCAAAGCTGCAAGGGGTCTTAGGCTGCCAAATCCATGGAAAGGAAGCCCCTCTCGACCCTCTGCCAGAACCCTCCCACTCTTGGAGAATGCTCCCTCTCACTGGGCTCCCGGAGGTTGTCGCGGCTCAAACCAGCCTTTTTCCCTGAGAGTGGGGCTCAGCTGTCTGTGTCAACCACCACAGGCAGGGGAAAAACTCACGAATCCTTCCTGAGCAATCTACCTCACCGTCCAGCTCCCTCCAGATTGATGTCCCCAAGGTTCTCACTCCATGCATCCCCAGCACAGACCCCCTGGGCAGGACTCTGTGCCCAATCATCCATCCTCAATAAGCGAGTCAGCAAGTGCCCTCCTAAACCGATGCTACCTTGCCAACATCTGCTTTTTTAAAACTCATTTTGAATTTTCTGCACTGAAAAATAGTTTTCCTGCTCTTAATAGTACCACACTAATTTCTACTCTTTCCTTCTGTTATTTTTCCTGATGTGTTTATCCATATGCTTACATTTAGCACTTTTGATCCATTATGTTTTCTGGGAAATAGCATATAGCTATTTAAATATATATTTGATTAACAAAAACATAGGGTTTTTTGTTCCTGTTTTAGACACTTAACTAAGAAGGTTAATCAATTCATGTTTATTGATACATTCCTATTACTGTACTTTTATTAACTCGATCATTATTTTCAAATAGTTCATTTGTTTTTGATAGTTTGTTATTTGCATATTGACTATATTTACTTCATTTTCCTCCTTTTCTTTATTTAGAAAATCTTCTTTGGTGCCTCTCATGATTGTTAAAAATCATTTAATCTGCAATTAATTTATAATTTTCTACCCATTCCTTTTATATTATTGTTTTTCAAACTTTGTGTACACTCTACCAAATCATTGCAAATTTATGCTAGATAAGCCACCATTGGTTCTAATCTTCATAGATAGAAATATTGTGTCAGATCTTTTGTACCTGTGACTAATTCAGCTACAAACCATCATTGAACTTTTTCATAGTCTCAAAAAATATTAAAATAAAATTACTCAAATATTGGTGACAACATTATAAATTTGTCTTTTAACATATTCCTTTGGATGATTTACAAGTTCTTCAAGGGATAGATTAAATCTTAATGGATTTCAAAGTAATTCCAAAGTAGAAACACGTTTGAATGGAAGAAGATCTCTTTAAGTCTATAGATATAATCATCTAAAGTATCTGAAGGACAATCTAATTCATTGTTATTTCTTCACCCTTCCTGGCAGTCTGACTACTAAAATCACATAAAGGAAAGAACCTCCATTTAATAGGCAGCCATGTGCCCACTCTCAAGTGTGACATTTGAAGATGTAGTTGCAAATCAAAGACTTGAACCTGGAGGCATGTACTGTCAATTACGTCCTCTCAACTACTTAGACACTTCAGACTCTACAGGGTACTCTTTGAAACTTTGTTAATAAACCATTCTGATATGTACAGGTAGTAACTAAATACTTTATTGGTATATTTATCAAAACCCTGGCATGACAAATGTTTTATTGATGAAATATTTAGGTCTGTTACCATTTTTAACACTGTTCCTGTGGGAACTAGGGAATATATAAGAGAAAGGTTTTAGAGAAAATGAGTTTAATATAAATATATCTTAATTTTTGTAGAGAAACATTGCACCCAACCATAATTTCAATTATGTTGAAAATGACTATAATTACCTCTTCTAAATTTGTCTTAAATTCTGTGTTTTAATGAGTGATTCATATTACTTATTTAACTTTATTACTTCTCTTGACAGTAAATAGGGATGTAAACAAGGAAATGGGAAACTGGACATTGGTGACTGAGTTTATTCTTGTTAGGATACCCACAACCAGAGAACTTGGATCTCCTGTTCATGATTTTTTTAACTGGCCTACTTGGTGACAATCCTTGGAAACACCCTCATCATTACCCTGATTCTTGTAGATTACAGGCTTCACTCAACCATGTATTTTTTCCTCAGTAATCTCTCTTTCAGTGAAATATTAACTACAACCTGTGCTGTTCCCAAGATGCTGGCAGGCTTCCTATCAGAGAGAAAGACCATATCATTTGGAGGATGCTTTGCACAGTCTTATTTCTACTTCCTCTCTGGATTCACTGAGTTTATCCTTTTTGCTGTCATGTCTTATGATCACTATGTGGCCATCTGCAGTCTCCTTCAGTACCCTACAATTATAACCAACTCACTCTGTATCCATCTTGTCATCTTCTCCTAGGTGAGTGGCTTTTTCCTCATTCTCCCATCCACCATTCCTAAAATTAGGACTGCCATACTGTGGCCCCAATGTGATTGATCGCTTTTTCTGTGACAGTGCTCCCTTCCTCCACTTGGCCTCTGCTGACATACGTGTCATTGAACTCATGGATTTCCTCAGCTCCCTTGCCCTGCTCATCAACTCCCTCTCGCTCACAGTGGTCTCCTATGTTTATATCATCTCCACCATTCTGAAGATACCTGCAGGACAAGGAAAATGCAAAACCTTTGTCACTTGTGCCTCTCACTTCACTGTGTTCTCCATGGGCTATGGGATCTCCATCGTTGTTTATGTCTGTCCCTCACAGAAGAGCAGCCTCCATCTCAACAAGATCCTCTTTATCCTCTCCAGTGTCATCACACCTCTCCTGAATCACTTCATCTTCAATCTATGGAACGAATCCATGAAAGATGCTCTAAAGGACACTTTAGCCTAGGGACAGAACTTTCTCAAAGCGCTGAGGTGCATGAGACAGAAGTTTTGTGAATCAACCCTGTGAATACTCAGACTTAACAAGAATGATTCCAACCTAAGCACAAGGTATTTTTAAATGGCACATATTCTAAATTATAACACAGTGACAATTGTGCTATCATAATATTTTGGGTTTTTGAGCAGTTGTTTGTTAAAGATGTTTTATATAAATTAAAAATTGTAATTTTTATTTGCATACTGATGGAGTGACATTTTTTACAATTGCCCAGAGATGAAAACCACCCAAGTATATATCAAAAGATGAATGGATAAACAAAATGAGATATACACATACAATAGAAAATGAGTCAGTCATAAAAGGAAATGCAGTTGTGATGCATGAGACAACACGGATGAACATTAAAGATACCATGTTTCATGCAAAAAGCCAGGCAAAAAAGACAAATATTGCATGATCTCACTTTCATGAATTAATTAGAATATGCAAATTCATAGAGTCCCAAAGTAGAATACAGGTTACCAGGGTTGCAGTGAAGGTAAGGAATAGAAGTTAATGATTAATGAGAACAGAGATTCTGATTGGGGTGATAGAAACATTTGGTAATAGGTGGTGGTGATGGTAGCACAAAATTGAGATTATAATTAACACCACTTTATTGTATATTTGCAAGTGGTTAATATGGTATATTCAAGTTGTATGTATTATATGAGAATAAAATAAAATAAATTAGAACAATACAACATAAACACTGATCTCTAATTTAAACTATGTACTATAGCTAATAGTAAAATTCTAATAACATTTCAATAATTGAAACAAAGTTCTTATACTAATGTAAAATGTTAATTGAGAAACGTGTGTGTGTGAGTGGGGAGTACATGGGAAATTTATAATTTCTGCATGATTTTTCTGCAAACCTACAACTTCTCTAATAAAAAATGAGAAAAATGCAACTTTCAGGTAGTAATAGAAGTTGGTTATGGGCAGAAGTGATATAAGTAATAGTATAGTGTCTTTTAAAAGACCTACAATTGTATATACTACTTGGTTGAGAATATTTCTGAACTAATTATTTAAACTGAGCTCAGCTCCATGGAATATAGGATTAAAAGATTTCAAGGCACCCCTCTCCCCAAAGACACACTCTCATACACACAGAAATCCAAGCTTGGAAAAGACTTTTTTTGTTGTTGTATCTTACTTTAGATCAGAAAAAAGATCATTAATTTTTCTTTATTATTCACTTCAATTTATTTTTATGACTGCATTTACTCAGTTTTTGTCTTTAATACTTGCATTTTTCTTATATTTTAGCTCTAACATTAACTACCACATGAAGTAAATATTATTTTCCAAGTAGAAAACAAGACTTTCTCCCACAAATACTTCTATCATAATATTACCTTTTCAGAGTCTTCAGAAATAATCACTAAAACAGTACTCTTAACATCCTAGAATATCACCCTTTCATATATTTATTACACTTTTTAAACTATTTTGCTTGATATTTATATCCCTAATCAAAAATTAAGCTCTTTGAGAATAGGAAAATTGAATTTCTTATTCAAGGCTTTAGTTCTAGTTCTAAAAGTGAACCCAATAGTGTTACAAATGGATTACATTGTTTTCCTTTTTCACTGAGATCTTTCTGAAGGTTTCCTCAGTTACACTCAAAACATACTGATTCTTTTCAAGTGCATGATGAAGTTACAGCTTGCATCTCTCAGTGGAAAAGGAATGATTTCCTCAGTTCAAACAACTCAGATATGGAAATGGCTCAAGTTATGTAACCTTTCAGGTCCAATGATATGGTCAGAATGACATGCTAAATAATCCATTTAAATCTGAGATGGAATTAATCTGAGGAGGAACAAAGGAGTGGAAGGCAAAAAGTACAATATGTATCCACTTGAATGGTGCTTCTCAAACTCTCAATGGCCAAGGAGACTTCCCTCCCATCCTCCACATATCAATACCTTTCTAAAACATAATAAAAATAAATAGCAAGAAATTAGCTTAAAAAGATATACAATTCATAAGCTCCAAAATGGTATAATATTGGACAGACATAAATCTATATTCCATTAAATAAAACAGTTATTAAACAACAGCAACAACAAAAAGAAAAAGATTACAAAATCTTTATACGTTGTTCTTTCAAACTGTCCCTTTATAGGTGATTCATAGAGAGTGGTTCTTACATGTGTAACATTTTGTTGTTCTGCAATTGTTAACCAGGTAAAAAAAAAATTAAAGAAACACAGCCATTCTTGTATGAATTGCCAGGATTCCATAGATTCCTAACCAACATACTATCTTTAAACTTTAAGGAGGAGTTCAATTGTTTATGTTTTTAATTTATTTTTCAATAAGATTTTGATTATATAAATGTTACAGTGAAAATATAGGGGTACCTCACCCCCTCCTATACTTTTCCTCATTTACAACATCTTTCATTAGTGTGATATATTTGTTATGATTGAAGCATTACTACTAAGCATAGTGTATAGTTTACATTATGGTTTACCATATGCACCACACAGTTTTATAGGTTTTGACAAAATGTATAATGGCTTGTATCCATCATTGCAATATAACGCAGACCAATTCCAATGTCCAAAAAATACCCCATACTACACCTATTCTTCCCTCTCTCTCCTCTCAGAACCTCTGGGGACCACTGTCTCTATGTCAATGTTACAAGTTATTCCATTACTAGAATGATAAGTCTACCTTAGTCATTACACCCTTATGTTTTTGCAATTCCTCAGTCTGAGGATTTGGGGATAGTGATGCCCACTCTGCTTCTGATTGAGAGGGGACTTAGATCCTATGGGGCACATATATGGAAATGTCTTGCTTGCAGTTGTAGATTTAATCTGTTTTTTTGAGATAGACATTGTCCGTCATCCTTTTGTTCATTTTTTTGGGTGAGTCCAATGAACTGGAGATTATGTGTTGGCTGTAACTCTGCTGAGCTAAAGGGCTCAACCAGCATATGAAGAGTGTGAAGACTTAATCCTCTGGGACATTTATTTAATAGGTATAGTGCCAATTATAAGTTTAAATAAATGAGACAGAATAACCATGTATAAGAAAATTATAAATAGTCTAACTCTGATACATTGGAGAGATAAACTATCATATATTCCAAGGTAAGGCCCACTGACATGGTGTCAATTTCTGATACTTTGCATCAGCACCCCTTTGGCAGAGTGATACACTTGAATAGAAAAATAATAGTGTTTATGGGAATGAAAGACACAATAGATGAGATTAAACACAAATATGAGGCATACAACAGCAGACTCAATTGATTTTAGAAGAAAGAATATGATATAGAAGAAATAACAGCTGAAATTGAAGAGAGAGAGAAAAAATTGGAAACAACTGACTAGGGACTCAAGGAGTTGAATGATAACATGAAACACAACAACACATGTACAATAGGAGTTCCAGGAGAAGAGATGGGTAAAGGGTCAGAAAGAATATTTGAGAAATAATGACAGATAATTTTCAAACACTCATGAAAGAAATTAATATACATGTCCAAGAAGTGCAACATACTCCAAGCAGAATAAATTTGGATAGAAATATTCAAAGATACATATTACTCAATGTCAAATGCTAAAGAAAAAGAGAAAATTTTGAAAGCAGCAAGAGAGAAGCAAACCATCACACATAAAGTATGTCCAGTAAGACTTAGTGCAGATGTCACTTCGAAAGCCATGGGGGGTGGGGGTAGAGGAGAAGACAATGGTATGATATAATTAGGATACTGAAAGAGAAAAACATGCAGGCCAAGAATTCTTTATCTAGTAAATTTTTCTTTCTGATATAAAGGTGAGTTAAAAAAAATTGTAAATAAACAGAAAATATGAGTTTTCCTAAAAATGAATCCAACTGTGCAGGAAATACTAAAGGGGGCCCTGCAGCCAAAGAGAAAAAGACAAGAGGGAGAAGATAGAAGAAGAGTGTAGAAGGCAAGACAATCAAAACAGATAACCAAAAGGAAAAAATGACAGATGAAAATAAGATATTACATATGAAAGCCAAAGGATAAAGAAGGTAAATAATGCATTTACAGGAATGTCATTGAATGTGAATGGATTAAACTTCCCAATCAAAAGTTACACGCTGACAGAATGGATAAAAAATATGAACCACTTATATCCTGTCTACAAGTGACTCACCTTAGATCCAGAGATACAAAGCAGCTGAAAGTGAAAGCTTGGAAAAAGATATTCCATGCAAACCACAACCGAAAAGGACAGGATAACTATACTAATATCAGTCAAAACAGACTTTAAATGCAAAAACTTATAAGAGATGCAGAAGGCCATTATAAATTAATAAAAGATACAATCCACCAGGAAGGAGTAAGAGTTATAAATATTTATGCACCTAATCAGGGTGCCCCAACACACATGAGCCAAAACTCTGGCAAAACTGAAGGTAAATAGAGACATCTCTACAAAAATACTTGGAGACTGCAACACACCACTCACATCATTAAAACAATGAGACACAAGATCAACAAAGAAACAGAGAACTTGAACGATATGATAAATGAAATAGACCAAACAGACAAATACAGAAAGTCACATTCCAAATTTGTGAGGAATACATTCTTCTCAAATTCTCATGGATCTTTATTCAGTACAGAACATATGTTGGGTCTCAATCCAGGTCTGAATAAATATAAAAAGATTGAAATTATCCAAAGCACTTTCACAGAGCATAATGAAATGAGGCTGGAAATCAATAATAGGCAGGAAAGAGGAATCTCACAAATGTGTGGAGGCCAAACAACACATTCCTTAACAATCAGTGGGTCAAATAAGACATAATAAGAGAAATTAGTACATATCTCAAGATGAATGAAAATGAGAGCACAACTTGTCAAAAATTATGGGATACCATGAAGGCACTGCTGAGGGAAATTTATAGCCCTAAATACCTATATTAAAAAGAAGAAAGAGCTAAAATAAAAGACCTAATTGAACATCTGAACTGGAAAAAGAGCAGAAAACACAACCCAAAGAAAGCAGAAGGAAAGAAATAATAGAGATTAGAGCAGAAATAAATGAAATTTAGAACAAAAAAATAGAGAAAAGCAACAAAACCTAAAGCTGGTTCTTTGAGAAGATCAATAAAATTGACAAACCCTTTGCTAGACAAACAAAGAAAAAAGAGAAAAGATGCTAATGAATAAAATCAGAATTGAAAGAGAGAAAGTTAAAATTGAACCCACAGAAATAACCATAAGAGGATAACCAAAAAGAGGATGTTATGAGAAACTGTATGCTAACAAATTAGACAACCTAGATGAAATAGACAAATTTCTAGAACTTCACTAAAACCTACACTGACTCTGCAAAAAACACCAGAACTCAACAAACCAATCACATTTAAAAGATTGAATCATCAACAAACATCTCCCAACAAAGAAAAGTCCAGGACCAGATGATTTCACAGGTGAATTCTACAAAGTATTTTGAGAAGAATTAAAACTAATCCTATGTAAACTTTTCCAAAAAATTGAAGAGGAGGGAAAACTACCCAACATATTTTATGAAGCCAACATCACCCTAATACAAAGCAAAAAATGCACTACAAGAAAAGAAAATTATAGACTAATATCTCTAATGAACATAAATGCAAAATTTCTCAGCAAAGTACTTGGAAAAATAATCCAACTAAGAATTACACTCCATGATCAAGTGGAATTTACTCCTGGTATGGAAGTCCAGTTCACCACAAGAAAATCAATTAATGAGATATATCACAATAACAAATTGAAGGGAAAAAACACATGATAATCGTGATTGATGCAAAAATGCATTAAACAAAAACCAGCATCCTTTCTTGATAAAAAACACTTCTAAAGATAGAAATATAAGGAAAGTTCCTTAATATGATAAAGGATATGTAAGAAAATGCACAGCCAACACCATACTCAATGGGGAAGAGTTGAAAGCATTCCCTCTAAGATCAGGAAAAAGACAAGGATGCCCACTGTCCCCACAATTATTTAACTTGTACTAGAAGTTTCTAGTTACAAATATCTGTGTAAAAACATATTTGAGCTAGTAAACAGGTTCAGGAAAGTGGCAGGATACAAGATCAAACATGCAAAAATCTGTAATGTTTCTATACACTAGTATTGAATAGCCAAGGAAGAAATCAGTAAAAAATTCCATTTACTGTAGCAACAAAAAGACTCAAATACCTAGAATTCAATTTAATTAAAGATGTAAATGAACTGTATCCAGAAAACTGCAAAATATTGCTAATAAAAATCAAAGAAGACATAAATAAATGGAATGAAATTTCATGTTTATGGATTAGAAGTTTAAATATTGTGAAGATGTCAATCCTACCAAAACTGATTTATAGACTCCATGCAAGACTAATCAAATTCCAACAGTCTACTTTATCAAAATAGAAAAGGTAATTGCCAAACATCTTTGGAGGGAAATTGGGACCTGTATTAGTCAGCCAAAGGGGTGCTGATGCAAAATACCAGAAATCTGTTGGTCTTTATAAAGGGTATTTATTTGGGGTAGAAGCTTACAGTCACCAGGCCATAAAGCATATGTTTCTTCCTTCACTAAAGTCTATTGCCACGTGTTGTAGCAAGACAGCTGCCGACATTTGCCAGGGTTCAGGCTTCTTGGGTTCCTTTCTTCCTGGGACTCCATTTCCCTCCAGGCTCATCTCCTCTGTTTCCTCCACAAGGACAGCTGTAGACTATAAAGGCTCTCTAGGCTTTGCCTCTCTCCACAAGGACAGCTGTGAACTTTCAGGTGAATGGCTCATCTCTTTTCCCAGCGCCTTCTCTCCTTCCTCATCAGCACTCCAACATCAAAACTCCAACTCACAGCTCCAACTCTGTCCTTTGCCATGTCTTTCATCTTTGAGACCCCACCCACCAAGGGGCGGGGCTCAGCACCCTACTGACATGACCCAATGAAAGCCCTAATCATAACTTAATCATGCCCAGATGAAGAGATCAGTTTACAGGCATTGTCCAATATCTATTTTTGGAATTCGTAACTATATCAAACTGCCAAACTGCTACAGGACCCAAAGAGCCAAACACATCCTGAAAAAGAAGGGCAAAGTAGGAGGTCTCTCATTGCCTGACCTTGAAACATCTTGCAAAGTAACAGGATCAAAACAGCATGGCATTGGCATATAGATAGACACATTGGTCAATGGATTCAAACTGAGAGTTCAAAAATAGACTCTCATGTCTACTTCCAACTGGTTTTTTACAAGCCTACCAAGTCCACCTTACTGGGACAAAACAGATTCTTCAAAAATTGGTGCTGGGAGAACTGGATATCCATAACCAAAGGAATGAAAGAAGACTCCTATCTCACTCCCTGTACAAGAATCAACTCAAAATGGATCAAAAACCTAAATACAAAATCCAGGACCATGAATCAACTAGAAGAAAATGTAGGGATAGATACATCTTCAAGATGTGGAATGTGTGGGACTTTTAAACTTTATACCCAAATCTCAAGAAAAAATAGACAAAAAAAATGGATAAATGGCACCTCCTCATATTAAACACTTTTACACCTCAAAAGACTTTGTCAAAAGGGTGGGAATGCAGCAGACTCAATGGGAGAAAATATTTTGGAATGATATATCTGAAAAGTATTTAATTTCTATGATATATAAAGAGATTCTACAACTCAACAATATGAAGACAAATGACCCAATTAAAAAATGGGCAAAAAACTTGAAGAGACATTTGTACAAAGAAGATATACAATGGTGAAAAAACACATGAAAAAATGTTCAACATCACTAGGTATTAAGGAAATGCAAAACAAAGCTACAATGTGATATCATTTCACACCAATTAGAATGACCACAATTCAAAAGACAGAAAACTACAAGTGTTGGAGATGATGTGGAGAGGTAGGAACTATTATTTACTGTGGTTTAGAAGGTAGAAATGTACAGCCAGTGTGGAAGCCTGTTTGGCAGTTCATAAGGAATTTGAATATTGATTTTTTTATGTGACCCAGCAATACCACTACTAGATATATACCCAGAAGAACTGAGAGTAGTGACATGAACAGACAGACATCTGCACCCTGATGTTCATGGTGGCATTATTTACAATTGCCAAAATATAGAAACAAACTTTCCATCAACTGATGAATGAATGAACAAATTGTGTAAATTCAGGGGGTTAATAACTAGAATATAGGACACCAGAAAATGGAATGAGGTTTGAGAAAGAAAAGCTGAGATATAATCTGGGAAGAATTGGTAACAACGTTGTTTGTAAAGCTTTGGAAATGAATATAAATGATGAAAGCATATCATAGTGTTTTTGTAACTAGGTTTGCTAATATATGGGAATGATAGTGGTTTAAAGGGAAATGATATGGTCATATATAATAGCAGAAGGAACCCTAAAAAATGTAGCATGGGACTGTATAGCATTGCAAAACCTCGTGTGAAATATGAATATGGGTAATATTAAATATATAGCACTGTTTTTCTTTGAAACAGAATAAATATATGTTAATATTACAAGATGTTAATATCAGGCAAGAATACAACTATGGACAGTAATATATTATAATATATTAGTAGTCTGTCATTAACAGTAAAAAAGGAAATATACTAAGTGAAAGAAACTAGATAAAGGGTATTACATATTTTTGTCTCCATCTATAGAAAATACAATAGAAATAAATTGGAGAAATAGAAATAGAACAGCAGCTATACATGGCAAGGGAAGGATAGAAAGATTGAGAGATGATTATTAAGGGGTAGAGTGTTTTGTCTGTCTGGGGTTTTTAGTTTTGTTTTGTTTGTTATTATTCTTTTTATCATTGGAGGAATGAAAACAACCTAATAATGATTGAAGTGATGAATCCACATCTCCAAGATTATACCACGTATCATTGATGTTACACTTTCGTTGGACTATGTATATTATGAATATGTATCAATAAATTTGATTAAAATATATCTCTAATAGAAGTAATATATGGAAAAATATTATGAGTATACTGATTCATAATAATATATAATGAAGAAAAATATACTCCTGGATATTGAGAAATGTTGAACTAATGTTCTCAGAAAACAATTCACTGAAGCAAATTTTGTACTTTACAGATCAGAGAAGTGATTATAGAGAGAAGATCATTACATATTAATCACTCAATCTGACTGATAGTTTCATTCATCCAGGTATCTGTCCATTCAGATGACTATCCAGAATAATGTATTTTAGCCCTGGGAGTTTGAGTAGTTATATTCAAATTGTTTTTATTTTATTGCTTTAGAGTTTGGGATTAATTTGCAAATCTTGGTAGAACTTCCTGTTCTTATTTCTGGCTCCTTTTGGTCTCCATTCAATAATCCAGCACTATCAAGCTTCATTTAGTTCTTTGGGTAGCCCAGGATGTTTTTCAGTTTATGGTTGCCACACATAAAATTCTTTCTCCCTCTAATTTTATTGCTACCCTTTACCATATTTATCAATCCAAAGCCTATGCATTCCTGTGATTTGAATTAATAATCATTTCTTTGATAAACATTGGCAGATTCTCTGCTATGGTAGCTCCCTGTCTATGCCAAGTTGATACACTTTAATTACTTTATTTATAGCATCCATAACACTTCCATTATTTTGTGTTACCAGTTTTCCCATCTAAACCAAGCAGTCAAGGAGATCTGCAATGTGTTCATTTTATTCATGTTGTATCACTTCTTAGGAGCACCAAACAACAGGCTACTTCCTTTTTATGTCCCTGGAGAAGAAAAGGGTATAAAATGGGGGAGGTCAAGGAGTGGAAAATACTGTGTTGAAGTGGTGATAAGTGCCTCAATGATGGTCCCTCAATAATTAGGATTCTGATTGGAGGTATCTAGGTTGTGAATGAAGATATGCATATGAATATGGCTGGCCCAGGGGGTCTTATTTCCTGAGGAAATCTCCTTCCAGATAATTGCAACACACTGACTGTGCAACCACATCTGCTATGGGGAAAGTAGCTTCCCTCCATGAGTCCTGCTAGTCAAAGCCTTGCAGTTGCCTATGGTCAGGCCAGAAAGATCACACAGAAGAATTATCCCTGGAGCCAGAATCCCTTATTTCTTCACGGCCCAAGTGAGAAGCATAGACAACTCAGTCATGGACTTGAATGTGCCAGATATTGAGGGGCTTTGATTATAAGCAGTTAATCAGTCAGAGGCAGCAGAAGACCAAGCCTATGATTAAAGTCAGTCCAAGCAGGACAGTCAGGCCTATGTGGAAAAGTAAACACATTTATGAGGCCTAGATATTGCCACACCAGTAAAAGATGTCCCATATCCCCTTAGGACATACTCTAAAAAGCCAGAAGGAATTCCGACAAGCCTTATAATGTTCACTTCTACTTTGCCAGTTTCATTGATCCAGGTAGAACAAGAGCTGTTAATAACACAGAATGCTTCTTGGCTGGCCAGTGGAAAATTGTGAGCTATGCAATTATATAGCACTACACAGACAAAGGAGTTAAAGCTGGTTGGTTGTGCCTCCAAAGCTGAGGAAGTATCTTTAACAATCTCAGCAAAGTTCAATGACAGGTTCCACTCAACCTTTTCTATTTGGATGACCCTGACAGTGGTAACACCACAAAATCTATTAAGGATAGGGCAAGCGAAGGGAGAAGTCCATTATTCTCATGATCAAAATAGCTCCAATAGTGGTTCTTGACCCCCTCTTCCAAATATTCTAGTTATCCCTGTTTTAAAAGAAGTAAGTTGATATTCAAGGAGGCATTTCATTCCTGAGCTATCAGAGTCCAGGGTGACATTGCATCAGGTTCAGATTAATGAGGTTAGGGTAATTCAGGTACAAGAAAACTCCATGGTTAAATAAATGCCAATTTGTTTTATTCAAAGTCACAGCAGTTATATGTTTATCTTAAGATTTTGGCATTGGGTGACATATCTCATTGGTGGCAAGTACCTGGAATAAGAATATCAACCACCTTGGTGAAGAAGGAATCACACAGGCTAGTCCCTGGGGGTGAGTGAAGAAAAGATGGATTCTCCTCTCCCCTCTTCTATATTGTGGCTCACACACCTGAAGATGCTTATGTCCTTTTCATCACTGACTCCTTCCTATCAAGTGCAATGAGCAAGAGCAATATACTTATCCCTCTGCCAGGGAATAGGCCTCAAATCTTTTGGCATGGATCCTATTGTGGTTGCATAAAAATTTCCATTCTATGTACTAAATACCCAGTATTTGGCTATTGGGGAAAAGTGAAAAGACCCCCTGAAGGAAAAATTTGAGTATGAGACCTCAAATTGAAAGCCATTGTTTTCAAGGTCTTCATAGGCAAATAGCCATGCTCTGTACCCAGAGACAAAAATATAGTAGGTTACTTTCTTTCACCTCTTGCTGTTTGATAGCCATTATGATCTAACAGCTATTTTAGTCTTCAGGAAGGGGCCAGAAGGAATGGAAGATACTTGAAAGACCCCACAGGGACTGAGGTATCAATAATTACAAAAGAAGCATATATAATCAAAGGGAGGGGTAGACAGCCTTATCAAACATGTGGCACATGTGTACCTGTTTAGGAATTGCTGCATTTATACTCCAGACTTCTCACTTGTTATCTAGCCCAAGCTGGGATTATCACGGTCCCTCCCATCAGACATTTAAGCTTGTTCTTTAAATGTCCATTAAAGTGCTCAAACACCACTGTGGCTTGGGAAGTTCTTTATATGACTTTTAATTGGGTCCATTGATTTATAGCTTAGACTGAAAACCCAGAAACATACTCAGATGCAATGTGCTCAGGAAACCAAAACAGTAAACAAATGTAGTCTTGTAGGACCTAGATAATATGGCTCAAGTCAGTGGAATGTTAAGCGAAACCAAAAGACAATGTCAACTGCAGGCAGGGTCCAACAAAACACACTGGATGTGATAAGAAACCAAACATACTCTATGGTAGGAACTCCCTCAGGCATTGGCTAGTGGGAGCTGCCCTTGGCCAATAATTTTAGTAGTTGTCACCACTGTTCCATGCATTTCATTGTCTTCTGTTGACAGTGGCAATCTGTAAATGTAGGCAAACTGAAGGATGGTGTCTGAATTCCTATAGAGCATCTTCTCATGGACCCAACAGACACATTTCTTTGCTATGGGGTGAGTAATAATTCAGATTCCATATTTTACTGACAAGCATGGTCTTCTCTTTGGTTATGTCCCCCTTTAGGTGTGTAGGGGCCTTTCTGGTGAGCATTCATATATGTTAAAAAAACTTTTTAGAAGTAGAGCCAATTTTGATTCAGAGGTCTTGTTCCCAAGGGGGAGTGAGTGTTTTAAATGCCAGTCTGAGGCTAGCCAGTGGCCTGGCTGAATGTTCAGGCCATTAGCCAGTGCCCATGATTCAGGTAAATATACAGACTTTCAAGGCAGCAATTCCTATCAGGTCTTAGGAGCAAAAATGATTGGGAATGCACACAGACAACAGACATATACAATAATACATTCAGTAGTGGGGGCTATTAAAATCCAAATCTAGAGAGCATTATCTGTTTCCCCATCATTCTGTGATTCTAATCACCTGGGCACCAGTATCCAAAAGGTCCAAGTAGTACAAATCTCCCCTATTTCCCCATGAACCCTGACTGTGGCATAGGGCCTCCAAAATCCCGTGTGGACAAAGGGACTTCAGACTAACCAAAAATGCAAGGTCAAAGTTAGCAGGGTTCCCCACTTTATTCCCAGGCTCATTGGGAGGCATAAAACTAATGGTACTTGTGCTAGTCATAGAGGACATCGTTGAGCAAATACTAGGAAGATCCCTGGGCCTTTTTTGCAGAAATGGAAAAGCCAATTATCAAATATTTTTGGAAGTATAAGGGGTCCTGTATAGCTAAAAATGTCTTTAAAAAGAATAATGATGTTGAAAGACTCTTACTTCTGACTTTAAAGCTTAGTTACAGTGGTAAAAACAACATGGTACTGGGATAAAGACAGACACATTGACCAATGGAACCAAACTGGGAACTCAGAAATTGACCCTCACACCTACAGTCAAGTGATTTTTGACAAGGCTGTCAAGCCATCCCAGGAGACCCAGAATAGTCTATTCAACAAATATTGTTGGGAAAACTGGTTATCCATATCCAAAAGAAAGAAAGAGGACACTTATCTCACACCTTATACAAAAATTAATTCAAAATGGATCAAGGACCTAAATATAAAAGTGACAACTGCAAAACTCCTAGAAAAATATGTAGGAAAACGTTTTCATGTCTTGTGGCAGGCAGTAGTTTTTTAAATCTTACACCCAAAGCACAAGCCACAAAAGAATAATTAGATAAATGGATCTCCTCAAAATTAAACACTTTTGCACCTGAAAGGACTTTGTCAAAAGGGTGAAAAGGCAGCCCACTCAATGGGAGAAAAAGTTTGGAAATCACATATCCAATTAAGGTTTAATATCCTTGATATATAAAGAGATCCTACAACTCAGCAATAAAAAGACAAAAAAACCTGATTGAAAAATGGGCAAAAGCCTTGAACAGACATTGTCCAAAGAAGAAATACAAATGGTAAAAGAACACATGAAAAAAGGTTCAAAATCAGTAGTGATTAGGGAAATGCAAATCAAAACTACAGTGAGATAGCATTTCATACCTATTAGAATAGCCACTGTGAAAAAGTCAGAAAACTATAAGTGTTGGAGAGGATGTGGTGAGATAGGAATGCTTATTCACTGTTGGTGAGAATGTAGAATGGTACAGCCACTGTGAAGGAGCGTTTGACAGTTCCTAAGGAAATTGATTATAGGCTTGCTATGAGACCTGTCAATACCACTACTAAGTACATACCCAGAATAACTGAGAGCAGTGACACAAACAGACATCTGCATACCAATGTTCATAGCAGTGTTATTCACCATTGCCAAAAGATGGAGACAACCCAGGTGTCTATCTACCAAAGAATGGATAAACAAATTGTGGTATATACAAATGATGGAATATTATGCAGCTGTAAGAAGAAATGAAGTTGTGAAGAAACATGTGACAAAACCGATCAACCTGGAGGACACAATGTTGAGTGATGCAAACCAGACACAAAAGGGCAAATATTGTATGATTGCACTATTTTGAACTAAATATATTGTTTAAACTCAAGGAGTTAAAATTTATAATATAGGTCACTAGAAAATGGAATGGGGGTAAAGAATGAAAAGCTGAGGGTTAATGTGTTCAGAATTGGTAAACAGGTTTTTTGTAAATCTTTAGAAATGAATAGAAATGTTGAAAGCACATCACAGTGCTTGTAAATAGCAGAACTATTTTATGAGTAGGAGAGTGATTGAAGGGGAAAGACTGAGGACATGTTCAATCAACCAATCTGGTTACTGTGTCAGTATGTCCAGCTGCCTGGTATTAAGATGGTCAATTATAACAAAGAGTCAAACTAAAAGTAACAATAAAGCCTTTGTGTAACTATGTCAGTGCAATCAAGAGGCAAATGATAAAAGGCAATTATTCTCTGTTTCTTGGAGCCTTGGGCAGGGTCAGATGACAGACAATGCAAATAGGGGAAATTGGCTCACTGTCAAGGAGCCCTGATCAAAAATCTTCTGCCCTTTTTACTGACTGGGGTGGCAAGGTAGATTGAAAGACAGAGAGAAGGGCTAAGAATATATAAGTACTCAGAGTGGGGAAGATTGACTCAGTCAAGGTCCCCCAATTAGGAACTCTTGGCTGTAGCACCAGGGAAATATCTCAGCAATGACCCCAGATAAGGAGTCCCCTACATGGAGTCACGTAGACTAAAATACAAATATGTGTATATGCAGGACTGGATGAGGGGTTCCTGAGTGTATGACTGGAACTCCCTTCAGAAAACTGTAATGCACCATCTTTCCAACATGCTTGATGTGGCGAGGGCAGCTTTCTCTCATGAGGCTGCCAGCAAAGCTTTGTAATTTCTTAGGACTGAATGATCAAACATAAGATTTTGGCCAATTATTAACATATTTATAATATTTATAATATTATTTAATTTAGCTATTTCACCCAAATATTGACTATTATTTGTAAGTTCACCATATAATTGTAAATTTTTTTCATATAATTAGATGCATATGAATTAGTAATTCTTTACAAACTAAAACATCATTATGAGGATACTTCTGTTATCCTTTAATTTCTTTTCTTTATGTTATATGACAGAAATATTCTATATGAGGTTTATATTTCCACATATTTTGGGGTTTGCAATTAATTTTATTTTTTTAATAAGCTTTTAAAAATAATTTCATCTTACCATTAACAGGTTTTTATGCTTACATGCATTCTTTTTGTCCAATGTTGAATTTTATTGTTAGCATTTCATAATGGTATACTTAAAATTTAATTAAATACATTCAGTTTTGAATTTAACTTAATATTGGTATACTTTTTTCACCACAGATTTTACTTTATTGCCTGCTGTTGCACTGTTTTAAGTTTAATTGGATATATCAAATAAATGACTTGTGAAATCATGGTAACAAAATTCAGAGATCTCCCTTAGTATCAAATTTTTGTTTATTTGCAAACATAAAAAGAATTAAGAGTCGCTTATGAAGAAGGAAGACACCTGAGATCTCTAAAGCAATTTTCCTGTCATTCTTGCCACAGCCTTTTTTTAACATACAAGGTTTCTGGGTAATCAAAACACTGACATAGAATTCAATATTTTGGATAAGAAGCATATTTCTATTTTTGTCATACTGTTAAGTACCTTACATCACATTTCCAAGGAAGTCATATGCCATAAATTCAGAGAATCCTATGTTGTCACTGAAAACGATCCTTGAAAATTAGGTACATCATGCCAGGAGCAAAAATCATAAAAGATGCCTTTCATTAGCTTGTTCATAAGATTGAGGAAATTTCTTACAATTCCTTATTGATTAAAGTTCTACTTTGAAGAGGTGTTGAATTTAGTTAAAATTTTTTCTCCATCAATTGAGTTGACCATG
>JAQZBX010038374.1:0-23434 GCA_029593785.1 Cabassous unicinctus | reverse complement strand
TTTTTTTTTTTATGGATTAGGTCCAGGGGCAACGCACATCACTTTGATTAATATTATGCTTGCTAAAACCCAGCAAGCAGCCTAGACACACCAAGCAGGAGTGACTGGGAGGTACATAGCTAGTAGCCTATATATAACACAGGCAATTTACAGAGGGGAAAATCCAAATGAACACCTTATATAGGAACATAAGTAGCAAAGATGTGGTGGTAAAGAAAAAGTAAATTAAAATAACAAGAAACTGTACCTAGAAAATTTGAAATAGTTATATGACCTATTGTTTTAGGTGATCTCATGTATTTCTAGTGGAGCATAAATTGTTACAGATTTCTTAGAAGTAATCTATCAATTTGCATTGCAATTAAATATGTATATGCTTTCTGTCCAAGTAATCCAAATCTTAGGCATCTTGCCCATAGGAATAAAATCATATGTATACTAGGGTTTATTGCATCTTCAGTCCTGCTGCCATTAAACTCTTTAGGACTTTGGAACCTAAGTGTTCAAAAAAGAGAAGCAATATCACTGATTTGTGGAATTGTAGCATTATTTACCTTGAAATTGCAAAAAGTGTTTTGCAAAAGATTTCATTTAGAACCATTACACCATAGCAAATTTTGACTTTCTATTTGGAATCAAGAATGCAGCTTAGAACAGTAAACTTCGTTCCAGAGATTTCATGGAGTACAAAAACCAAATGTGAATAGAAGTTTAAATATTTACACATCTGCAATTTTACTTTCTACATAGGGTCAGAATGCAAGATAATTCTTTTTACAAAAATGTAAAGAGCAATCTATTCAGGAAATGAATATTTAAAGGTTAAAATTTGGTCACTTAGATAATTCAAATTGATATAGATTTTAAAATTTGAACTATTTGCTTTCAAATGTGAAGAAAACAATGAAGTCAATCAAATGTATCATCTCTTTCCTTGGTCTATTTTCTTACCAATAGGCATAGTTGATATCGAGGCTAAATTTTTTCATTACATAATATTTTAAATTGTGATAATTGTAACAAGCTGTACAAAGTGAAAATTATGTATATTCAAGAAACTTACTGTAATTTTAAGTAATTTAAATATATGAAATAAATATCACACATATGATTTCTACTTTTATGTCATTTCTTTAATTTTTAGTTGTTGCTATAATTAGATGTTAGTGAAATAAAATATTTAAAAATTCTTACATAGTTTTGCAATAAGTGACTAGAAGAAAAGAGAATGTAGACATATAGAATGCAAAAATAATATTAAAGAATTACTTATTGATGAAACATTCAGAAGCATTTAAGATTATTATAAAATATTATTTAAATTAAATTAAATATTCTAAAATAAAGTCATATGCTTACTTCCAGAAAAGAAAAATAGATCATTTGAAAATCAGGAGAACAAATTCAAAATATCCCAATATTTTAGCATTCAAAAAGCAGGCTTGTCCTTTATACTGAAATAAGGACTTCCATTCTTCATGAAAATTACTTAAATTCACATAATAAAGGTATATCTCAATAATTTAAGTGAAGAAATAAACAAAACATGCAATTACTTTCATTTTCAGTATTATGTTCATTAAAAAACTACCTAGTGAATAAAATACTTCATTTGCAGACTATACACATTAAAGTATATTTATTAAGTAGGCACTATTATATAAGGTCATACATCAGAGTTTGTAAAGTTAAAATAGTTTTTCTAGTCCTATAATTAATTCATCATCAGAATAGCTCCAAGGTCCTATCCAGAACCATTCTATAAATAGTTTTAGTTAAAAAATATTAGTCTCTGTGCTATTTATTAATAGAATATCACTGTTGAATATGCAACAAGAAAACAAGTTAAAGGAAAGTCTTTGGGGGAATGTAGTAAATTCACATATGGTAATGCACACACATACACATACACACACCCAATCAGAAGTGGAATGAGAAATGTATAACCAAAAAATTCCACAAAATAAGTGTGCATTTCAACATTTCTTGAAATAAAATAGAACCATAAATACTTCTAAAATAATGAATAAGAGATTACTGAATGCAAGTCAGTCTTTTTTTTCTTTTTTTTCTTTTTTTTGCCTGCTTCTCCTTGTAAAAATGTCTATGAATTGAATTTTTCAGGCTAACTACCTAGGGCTTTTCTGAATGGAAAAAATAGAAGTTTTCTTTCAAAATAGCAGTAGTGGTAAATATATATAAACCTGACATTTATGAGATCATTTATCAAACAATATACTTAAGCAAAAGTATTTCTTAAAAGAGTTTAAGCACATAAATCAATAAATCAATAATATTTTTAGGAAATAGAAATGTTAATACTTATTGCATCTACTTGAAAACTTTTAAACTATTCAATAATTCTATTAAATACATTTTTTGTTTGTATTATTTTGCAGGACTTCTTTATATGATTAAATAAGTTTGGTGCTTTACGTTTGTTCTGCTAAGGAAGAGGAAGAAACTCTAAATGCTATCAGGGGCAATTTTATTAAATGTTTTGTTAAGGAAGAGGTAAAAACTCTAAATGCTATGCAAAGACATTTTTTTTCAGTCAGATGATTTTGTGGTTATATCAAATTACTATAAAAATTGAGCAATCAAAAAAAAAGTAATCAATTAAAGACATAGGAAAGAATGAAAATATGTACAACCACTCGACAAATTTGGGGAAAACACAACATCTGAACTCTCAAGTGGCTGGGAGTCCCTTTGCAGCTGATCAAAGTCACAATTGGAAGTGGTACTGCAAGGTCATATGCTAATGCTAAACGTGATTTTCTGGGGAACCACCAAACTGTTTTCCAGAGTGGCTGCACCATTTTACATTCTCACCAATAATGTACAAATGTTCCTACATCTCTCCAACACTTGTTACTTTCTATTTGTTAAATAATAGTCATTCTAGTGGGTATGAAATGGTATCTCATAATTTCAATTTGCCCTTCCATAATGGCTCATGATGTAGAGCATCTTTTCATGTGATTTATGGCCATTTATTTATCTTCTTTGGAGAAATATCTATTTAAGTGTTTTGCCCATTTTTAAACTGGGTTGTTTATCTTTTTGTCATTGAAATGTAGGAATTCGTTATATATTCTGGTTATTTAACCCTGATTAGATATGATGTTTTACACATTTTCTTCCATTCTGTAGATTGTCTTTTTACATTTATGATAAAGACATTTGACACACAAAATATTTAATTTCAATAAAGTCTATCTACCTATTTTATTTTTGTTGCTTGCATTTTGTATGTAAAGTCTAAAACTATTGCCTAACACAAAGTTTTGAAGTAGTTTTCTTATTTTTTCTTCTAGGAATTTTATAGTTTCCATTCTTAGATTTAGGTCTTTGATCCATTTTTCAGCTGATTTTTGCATATGGTTTGGAATAAGAGTCCACCTTCATTTTTTTACCTGATGATACCGTTTTTCTAGCATCATTTGTTGATGCAACTATTCTCTCTCCATTGAGTACATTTGGAACCCTTGTAAAAGTCCATTGTCCATTCATGTTAGGGTTTATTTCTGATATTACAATTCAATTCCTTTGGTCTAAATGATTGTCCTGTGCTGGTATCATGTAGAAGTTTTCTTCTATTCCTAGTTTCCTAAGTGTTTTTATCAAGAAGGGGTGCTGGATTTAGTCAAATATCATTTTGGTGTCAATTGAGATGAGCATGTTTCTTTTTGTCATTGTTCTATAAAATGTGGTGGTGTACATTAATTGATTTTCTAACATTGGAGCACTCTTGCATATCTTGGATAAATCCTACTTGTTCGTGGTATATAACTGTTTTAATATACTGTTAGATTCCATTTGCTAGTATTTTGTATCTATATTCATAAAAGAATAAGGGATATTGGTTTGCAATTTTCTTTTCTTGTGGTATCTTTATCTGGCTTTTTAATTATGTTTATATTGGGCTTATAGAATGAGTTAAGAAGTATGCCGTCTTCTTTAATTTTTTAAACAGATGTAGCAGAATTGCTATTAATTCTTCTTGAAATGTTTGATATAATTCACCAGTGAAGGAATCTGGTCCTGGTCTTTTCTTTGTTGGTAGGTAATTGATTATGACTCATTCTCTGCACTGGTTATTGGTCTGTTGAGCTCCTCTCTTTTTTCTGGAGTCATTGTAGGTAGTTTTTATGTTTCCAGGAATTTTCCCATTTCATTTAGGTAATCTAACTTTTGGAGTACAACTATTCATAGTACCCTCTTATAATGATTTTCATTTCAATGCAGTCATTTGTGATGTCGAAGCTTTCACTTTTTAGTTATTTTCATCCTCTTTTTTTTCTTTATCACTCTAGCTAATGGTTTGTTTATTTAATTGACTTTTCAAAGAATCAACATTTGATTTTGTTGATTCCATTATTTTGTATTCTCTATTTTATGTGTCTATGATCTGATCTTTTTTATTTCTGTCCTTCTGCTCACTTTGGGTTTAGTGTGTTCTTCTTTTTGTAGATCCTCCAGTTATAAGGTTAGGTTTCTGATTAGAGAGCTTTCCTCCTTTTTAATATAAATATTTAGATATGTAAATTTCTCTCTCAGCACTGTCTTGGCTGTATTGCATAATATGTTTTTAGCATGTTATATTTTCATTTTCAGTCACCTTAAGAGAGTCCTCATTCCTTTTCTGATTTTTCTTTGATCCATTTGTTACCTAGAAATGTGTTAATTTCCACCTATTTATGAATATTCAAGTTCTCTCTCTGTTATTGACTTCTAGCTTCATTCCATTGTGGTTAAAGAAGATACATTGGATGACTTCATTATTTTTTATTTTATTGTGACTTGTAACCTAGAATATGGTCTATCCTATTGAATGACCCATGTGCACTAGAGAAGAATATGTTTCTGCTCTTGTTGGTGTAGTGCTTTATACATTTCTGTTACATCTAGATGGCTTAGAATATTCTTTGAATTTTCTATTTCCTTATTGGATCTTCTTTCTAGATGTTCTATCAATCACTGAATGTGATCTAATTAAGTATCCTACTAACAAAATAGAACCATCTATTTCTCCCTTCATATCTGTCATTACCTGCTTCCTATATTTTGGCAATTTGCTGTTACGTACATATATATTTATAATTGTTATATCTTCTTGTTGTATTGATCTCTTTATTAGTATATAGTGTCCGTCTTGGTGTCTTGTTACAATTTTTGACTTAAAGTCTATTTTATCTGGTATTAATATAGCTAACCCAGCTCTCTTTTGGTTACCATTTGCATGGAATACTTTTCCAGTTTTTCACTTCCATCTTACTTGTATCTTTGAAATTAAGGTGAGTCATTTGTAAAAAGCATATAGTTAGCTTTGGTCCATTCTGCCAATCTCTGCCTTTTGACTGGAGAGTTTACTCCATTTTCACTTAAAGGAGCTACAAATAATGCAAGACTTTCATCTTCCACTTGTCATTTTGTCTTTGCAAGTTTTATACCTTATTTGTCCTTCAATTCTATTAATGCCTATATTCATATTTCTTTGATTTTTTCTAGTGTACAATTTTCAGTTCCTTCTCTTTACCCTCTGTATATATTTTTCAGATATTTTTCTCTGTAGCTACAATGGGGTTTGAATTTAACATCTTATATGTATAAGAATCACAGTATATTTGAAACCAGCTTAACTTCCAAAGTGTTCACACTGTTCCTATACACGTCCTTCCTCCTCCAGATTTGCAAGAGAACTCCCAATGCAGGAAGACTAGAAATTGGAGAGGTTGATTTTTATTGGCCAGGAGGCCAGTGCTCAGCAAGACACTGCCAATGATCTGTGCAGACATGCTGTAATCTTAGTGGAAGAGGCAACTGCTTCTTCCCAGCAAGGGCCTGAAAAATTGCTTCAAAAGTTAATTTCTAATACTAAAGGTTAGATGCTAATTAAAAAAGAGTCTATCTCCTAAACCATTAGAAGTCTAGTTTCAATGCCCACCTTGTGGTATGTTGACTCCTTTTCTTATGAATTTAGTCCTCAGAAAAAAAGGAGTGGATGAACCATGACTTTTCAGAATAATAGGAGTATACATGCGCCTTTTTTTCCCCAAGATTCTCCACTAATTGAAAGACCTTCTAGAAAAAGGAAGGAGCCAAATTCAGAGAGCTAATTAGCAACTGTCTTTGTCACTGATTCTCATGGGATGTGAGGCAATTTAGTTTACCTTTCTTAATTTCCTCATCTGCAAAATGGGTGATAGCTAATAATCCCTGACCTGCCTACCTCACAGGGTTGTTGTGAGGACCAAATGGCTAATAGATGTGTAAGGGTTTAAAAGTTTAAAAGCACTCTACACACATGAGGTGTTAATAATGCATACAGCTTTGGCTGAGGTAAGGCTATAGTGAGGCACCTTAGCTTACAAGATACAGCAGAGTGGTTGTAAACCACGACATCATTGTTTGAATCTTTCCTTTATGGGTTTGAGTCTCAACATATCTACTTCATAGAGTTTGAGATCTCAGGTTTTTTTTAAATCCTTCTATAGCTTTTTGACTACTATGGGCACAAAATGTAACTGTAACTTTTCATCTTATATTTTTGCTGCTATGTCTATGACATGTCTATTGGTAAGCATTCTTAATAGTCAAACCATCGTTTTCATCTTCACTTTACTAGTTCTTAGTCACCTATCAATATAAGGTAAAATTAAAAACTGATAGGGAGCCCCAATAGTGTGTTATGTTTCATGTTGATAATAGTCTTTGGTAAAATGTAACATTGGCTGCAATATAAATATTGAGTGTATGTTAAAAAAAAAAAAAGAGCATACCAGGGTTTCACACAACACTTGGAATTTCTTAACCTTAGTTTTGCTTCTCAGATCTTGTAAAGTGGTGTTTCAATGTGGATTAATATTATTTGCCCTTTTTAATAATGGATTAGAATATACTTTCACCTTGTAATTGTTTTACCATTTTGTTTACTTTACTGTGAAATGACTGTTTACATATTTTACATATATGTTCTATTGGTTTAGGTGCATGCATACCCTCACATATACATGTGTGTACATATCTATAAGACAAGAAAAAATTAAACAATCCCATAGAATAAATATATTTATTTGTCATTCTTTATCGGTTATATATCATATCTTAGTATATTATGTGTCTATTCACCCTCTTTACATTCTTTTGATTAGCAGATTCAAAATATATTTTGATATATTAAACAGCGTATTAGTGGAATGGGTGTTTTTTTTGTTGCTGGTGTAGTCATGTTGCTGACTTTTTATATTCATATTTTTTCTGTCAAATTACCTTTTAATAAATTTAAGACTGTAGTTTTGGTGTACTCTAGACAATTTTATGAAAGACATATAAAGATATATATAGACTGTGTAGTTTCCTCATTTCTTATTCATTTCTTTTTATTATATTTTTTAGTTTATTGCACTGGCTAAGGCTAGTACAATATTTGTTTATTTTTATTTTTATGATTTTAAGAGGTGCTGGAGAGGATTTCTGAGAAGATGGCGGACTTGTAAGACATGGGAATTTCTTCTTCTCCAGAAAAATAGTTAGAGGACAGGCTAAAACAGCCCCAGAAAAGATCTTCAAGGCTTTAGGACAGCAGGCGAAGGCTGGACACCACCCAGAGTAGTGAGGGACAAAAGAGGGAAATCATGACAGAAGAACCATGAGTTGAAACCTGCGGCTGCTGCTGCCAGTACCCTCCCTTACACTAAAGACACTAAAGACACTTTAGAATTCTCAGACATCTGGGCTTGCAACTACAGACAAAGGGGCCTCCAGGGATCTACCACCCCAGGAGCCCTTCCAGGCCAGGTGGGGCTGCGCCATTGTTTGCCTTGTCGCCTGCAAAGGGCTAAATATATACGACCCTCCCAATCTCCTCCTTTACTAACAGGGACTGATTGTTGAGGACTCAGAGGGGAGTGGGAATATTTCCTAGCTGGGAAAAGGGAGTGGGCTGCCAGAGAAGGCTGGAGACCTGTCTCGGAGAAATTTTGAAAATCAAGGCTCCTAGCCTCCAGACAGGAAGCTCTATCACATTGATCCAGGTGGTGTTGAAACCAATACACTCTGACCAGACATTGAACTGCCAGCTGCCAAAGAGTGCCATCTCCTGGAAAACCAAGGAATTGCACGCAAGAAAATTAAAAATAACTAGGAAACACTTTTTCTGGACTCTATTGTCACACTGCCCAAGGCCCTAGGAAGCAACTTTACAAAAATTCCTGGGTCCAGTGCCCAGTTTGGAGCAACTAGCAGGACAATCCTAACAATCCAGGGTGAGCCAAAAATCAAAGAGCAGTGGTAACTCACAGCCTCCTGCCACTAAATCCCTACAAAAGAGAAAGAGATTGAGCATCCAAGTAAACTACATTCTAATCAGAAGCCTAGGTATCAGCAAAAATTTATGAGCCATACTAAGAAAATAGAAGACATGGCCCAAGAAAAGGAACACATCAAAGCCCCAGAAGAGATGCAGAATTTGAGAGAACTAATCAGCAAGATGCATACAAATTTCCAAAATCAAATTAATGAGTTGAAAGGCAAAATATTTAAAGAGATAAATGTCATCAAGAAGACATGGAGCAAACACAAAGAATTTGAAATCCTGAACATAAAAGTAAAAGAGCTCATGGGAATGAAAGACACAATAGGTGAGATTGAAAACACATTTGAGGCATAAAACAGCAGACTTGAAATTGTAGAAGAAAGAATAAGTGATACCAAAGGCAAAACAGCTAGAATTGAAGAGAGAAAGGAATGGAAAAAAATTGAGCAGGGACTCAGAGAGTTGAATGACAACACAAAATGCAACAACATATGTGTCATAGGGGTTACAGAAGGAGAAGAGAAGGGAAAAGGGGCAGAAAGAGTATTTGAGGAATTAATAGCTGAAAATTTCTCAACTCTCACCAAAGAAATAAACTAAATGTCCAAGAACCACACTGTACCCCAATCAGAATAAATCCAAATAGACCTACTCCAAGACACATACTACTCAGAATGTAAAATGTCAGAGATAAAGACAACATTCTCAGAGCAGCAAGAGAGAAGCAAACCATCACATACAAGGGATGTCCCATAAGACTTAGTGCAGATTTATTTTCAGAAATCATGGAGGAGAGAAGACAGTGGTATGATACAATTAGGAAACTGAAAGAGAAAAACTGCCAGCTGAGAATTCTTTATCCAGCAAAACCATCCTTCAGATATGAAGGTGAGTATAAAATATTCGCAAACAAACAGAAACTAAGAGAGTTTGCAAAAAAGAATCCACCTTTGCAGGAAATATTAAAGGAAGCCTTAGAACCTGAAAGATAAAGACAGGACAGAGAGGCTTGTAGGAGAGTATAGAAGAAAGAATAGCAGAAAGAATATCTAAAAGAATAAAGACAGATGAAAACAAAATGACATATGAAAGCCAAAGGATAAAATGGAGGAAGTAAATAGTGCATTTACAGCAATATCATTGAATGTGAATGGATTAAACTCCCCAATCAAAAGATATAGGCTGATAGAAAGGATAAAAATACATGAGCCATACATATGCTGCTTACAAGAAACTCACCTTAGACTCAGAGATACAAACTGGCTGAAGGTGAAAGGTTGGGAAAAGATACTCCACATGAATAGAAACCAGAAAAGTGCAGGAGTAGCTATACTAATATCAGACAAAACAGACTTTAAATGCAAAAAAGTTATAAGAGATACAGAAGACCATTATATATTAATAAAAGGGATCATCCACCAGGAAGATATAACAGTCATAAATATCTATGCACCTAATCACGGTGCCCAAAAATACATGAGATAATCTCTAGCAAAACTGAAGGGAGAAATAGACATTTCTATAATAATCTTTGGAAACTTCAACATGCCACTCACATCATTAGATAGGACAACTAGACAGAAGATCAACAAGAAAACAGAGAACTTGAACAATATGATAAACACGTTAGACCTAACAGACATTTGCAGAATATGGCATCCAAACTCAGCGGGTTATGCATTCTTCACAAGTGCCCACTGATCTTTCTCCAGGATAGACCACATGTTAGGTCACAATGTAGCTCTCAATAAATATAAAAAGATTGAAATTATACAGAGCACCATCTCAGATCATAATGGAATGAAACTGGAAATCAATAATAGACAGGAAAAACGTAAATTTACAAATATATGGAAGCTGCACAAAACACTCCTAACCAATCTGTGGGTCAAAGAAGAAATTGCAAGTGATATCAGTAAATATATTGAGACAAATGAAAATGAGAACACAACATATCAAAATTTTTGGGATACAGTGAAGGCAGTCTCGAGAGGGAAATTTATAGTCCTAAATGCTTATATTAAAAAAATAGAAACAGCTAAACTCAAAGATTTAACTGAACAACTAGAGAATCTACAAAAAGAACAGCAAACCAATCCCAAAGCAAGCAAGGAGAAATAAATGAAAATGAAAACAACAACAAAAAAATAGGGAAAATCAACAAAACAAAAACTGGTTCTTTGAGAAGATCAATAAAATTGACAAAACCCTAGCTAGTGTAACAAAGCAAAAAAGAGAGAAGATGCAAAGAAATGCAATCAAAAATGAAAAGTGCGGCAGGGGGGAGTTACAAATGACCCCACAGAAATAAAAAGAATCATAAGAGGATATTATGATAAACTGTATGCCAACAGACTAGACAACCTAGATGAAATGGACAAATTCCTAGAAATGCACAACCAACCTACACTGATGCTACAAGAAATATAAGAACTTAACAAACCAATCACAATTAAGGAGATTGAATCCATCATAAAATATTACCCAGCAAAGAAAATTCCAAGAACAGATGGCTTCACAGGTGAATTCTACCAAGCATTTCAAAAAGAATTTACACCAATCTTGTTTAAACTCTTTCAGAAAATTGAAGAGGAGGGAAAATGACCGAACACATTTTATGAAGCCAATATCACCCTAATACCAAAGCCAAATAGAATACTACAAGGAAAGAAAATTACAAGCCAATCTCTATAATGAACATAGATGCAAGAATTCTCAACAAAATACTTGCAAATTGAATTCAACAGCATATCAAAAGACTTATACATCATGACCAAGTGGGATTTATTCCTGGTATGCAAGGCTGGTTCAACATAAGAAAATCAAGAAATACACCACATTAACAAAGTGAAGGGAAAAAACCACATGATCATATCAATTGATGAAGAAAAGGTATTCAACAAATTCAAGCATCCCTTTTTGATAAAAACACTTCAAAAGATAAGAATAGAAGGAAAATTCCTCAATATGATAAACGGCATATATGAAAAACACACAACCAACATCATATTCAATGGGAAAAGTTTGAAAGCTTTCCCTCTAAGATTGGGAACAAGACAAGGATGCCCTCTGTCACCATTGTTATTCAATATTGCACTAGAAGTTCCAGCTAGGGCAATTTTACAAGAAAAGAATAATTAAAACTATACAAATAGGAAAAGAAGAAATAAAACTCTCACTGTTTGCAAACGACATGATCCTGTATTTAGAAAATCCTGAAGTATCCACAACAAAGCTACTTGAGCTAATAAATGAGTTCAGTAAAGGGGCAGGATACAAGATCAACACGCAAAAATCAGTAATGTTTTTGTACTCTAGTACTGAACAATCTGAGGAGGAAATCAGTTGAAAAATTCCATTTTCAATAGCAAGAAAGAGACTCAAATACCTAGGAGTTAATTTAACCAAAGAAGTGCAGGACTCATATGCAGAAAACTATAAAACAATGCTAAAAGAAATTTTAAAAGACCTAAACAAATTTAAAAAATGGGCAAAAGACTTGAATAGACATTTGGCCAAAGAAGAAGTACAAATAGCAAAAAACTCCACTTGAAGAAATGCTCAACATCACTAATGATTAGGGAAATGCAAATCAAAACTACAATGAGATATCATTCCACACCTATCAGAATGACCACTATTAAAATGACAGAGAACTACACGTGTTGGAGAGGATGTGGAGAGATAGGAACACTTAAAGAAGTTCCTAAAGGAGTTGAATATAGACTTGCCACAGTTCCTAAAGAGGTTGAATGTAGACTTGCCACATGACTTGGCAATACCACTACTGGGTATATACCCAAAAAAACTGAGAGCAGTGACACGAACAGACATCTGCACACTGATGTTCATAGCAACATTATTCATGATTGCCAAAAGTTGGAAACAACCCAGGTGTCCATCAACTGATGATTGGATAAACAAACTGTGGTCTATTCACACGATGGAATATTATGTAGCTGTAAGAAGAAATGAAGTCGTAAAGCATATGACAACATGGATAAACCTAAAGGACATTAAGCTGAGTGAAGCAAGCCAAACACAAAAGGACAAATACTGTATTATTGTGTTTCTATGAACCAAATATATTGTGTAACATATTGTTAGATTCAAAAATTAGTTTTATGTGTATCCACTACATTTGAGAAATGTATATATTTATTCATCTGTGTTTACTTTTTAGTTTTTAATTGTTTACATTTTCAATTATTAAATGTACAAAATAAAATAAATTTTAAAAAAAGAGGTGCTGCGGATTGAGCCCAGGACCTCATACATGCAAAGCAGGTGCTCAACCACTGAGCTACATCCACTCTGAAATATTTGTTTTTAAAATTCTGATTGTGGGCATCATAATCTTGAATCTAAATTTAAAGGAAATGCTTAAAAGTTTCAAAATTGAACACATTTTTGCTTGCTATAATATCTAGTCAAACTCATCATTGGATATTAATCACTTAAATGGCAGAATTGCTTAATAAAAACCCCTATTAATTTTGACAATGTGTTGTTTTAAGTGTTCTCTAGGTACATAGACATTAATGGTGTATAATGGATGCCTTTTTTCCCCTTTTTTTTTTTTTGAGATTTATTTATTTATTGCTGCCTCCCACCCCTGTTGTTTTTGTGCTCACGGTCTTCTCTCTGTGTTCTTCTGTGTCTGTTTGTCTTCTCTTTAGGCAGCACCAGGAACTAATCCTGGGACCTTCTGGAGTGGGAGAGAGGCACTCAATCTCTTGTGCCACCCCAGCTCCCTTGTCTGTGTTTTTTATCATCTCTCCATTGCATCACTTTTTGTTGCGTCATCTTGCTGCCTCAGCACTCCATGCAGGGCAGCACTCCTGAGAGGGACAGCACTCCTGTGAAAGTCAGCACTCCACATGGACTGGCACTCTATGTGGGCCAGCTCACCGCTCAGGGCAGCTCGTCACGTGGGCCAGCTTGCCTTTAGACCAGGAGGCTCTGGGAATTGAATCTTGGACCTCCTATATCATAGATGGGAGCCCAATTGCTTGAGCCACATCTGTTTCCTTGTTTCCTCTTTTTCAATCCTTATAAATTATACTATTTTATCTGGCCATAGTGCACTGGTCACAACTAGTACAATATTTGATAGAATTGCTAAAAATTAGCTAGTTGTTTCTGGTTTTATAACTATTTCAATGTCTCACATCTTATTTGTTTAGCAGTTTAGGAAATTTCTGTCTGTCTTAATTTGCTAAAGGGTTTATTCTTAGTTGGCATTGAAATGCAGCAAGAATTTTATCTGCATCCATTGGCATGGTCATAAGATTTTTTTCCTTCTAATCTGTTAAATTACAGAATAACATTTAATAATATTTAACCAAATCTTCCACTTTAAAAATAAATCCTACCCTACATGGTTATGATTTAATAGACATTTTCATACATTGTGGCATTGAATTCTTCATCAGGTTTCTTGACATTTTTATTGTATATGTGTCATATTTTATTACTCTGCGCTCTTATCTTTATTCTTTGTTTCATTTAGCATAATGGGTTTTATTGCACAATTTACTTTTAATTTGTATGTTTAGTTCATTATCTTTTTCCACTTGAGGGTCTAAATTTATGCCTAAGTGAAAGGCTATAAAATTTCCTCTAGGTACTACATTTAATTTCTAACTCATATTAGAATAGTCATTTTTATTAATAATTGATTTTGAGAATTCATAATTCCAATTCTGATGTCTTCTTTGTAAATAAATTTTATAGAATTGCTGTTTAATATCAAAATATGCTATATTTTTCTTTTTTTAATAAATTTTTTAAAAAGATACTTAGATTACATAAATGTTACACAAAAATCATAGGGATTCCCATATGCCCCACCTCCTATACCTCCCACAACCTCCCACATAAACATCCTTCATTACTGTGGCACATCACCTGCAATGGATATACACATCCTGGGACTTTGCCATTAAGCATGGACCTTAGTTCACATTGAAGACCACACTCTTTCCCCCACAGTTCTGCATGTCATATGATGATACAAAATGGCCTACATCTGTTGTTGCAATGTCACTCAGGACAACTCCCAAGTCCTGAAAAAGCCCCTATATTATAACTGCTTTTCCCTCTCCCCGCCTCCAGAGCATCCAGTGGCCGACAGCTCCACATTAATGTTGTAATTTCTTCCATTGCTTAAATCACAATATGTCTGTAACAGAATACCAGTAAGTCCACTCTTGTCCATAGCACTTTCTCTAGTCCTGAGGAGCCTGGGATGGTGATGTCCACTCCACCATCAATTGGGAGGGGGCCCACATCCCATGGATAAGACGGATGGGATTATCCTGCCTGTAGCTGCAGACCCTTTCCATTCCCTGGGATGGCCACTGTCCATCATTTTCTGCTCGCCAGGTGTTCTGGGTGAGGGCACTGAGCTGTAGAGTAGGAGTTGCGACTCCACCGAGATTCCAGGCCCAGCTGACACATGGACAGCCCAAAGTCTCCAGTCTCTGGGTGCACACCCACAAACTCCAGCAAAACATATAGGATTGAACAGAAGAGACAGATGAACCATGTGCAGGGAAGATATGTTTGAGTCGAACTCTGTCACTCTCAGGAGCACAAATTCCTAAGTAGGGTCCACTGGCAAGGCACCAAACTCCGGAGCTATCTGCCCTGAAATCGGACCTGGGTGTCTCCATAGGCCTCAGGAATCCATCTATTAGGGGTGATATCCACTTTGGAAATCTATGAGGTCCTACTGAGATGTGCGTAAGCGTCATCCCAGATATGAGTCTGGGATGAACTTCCAACTCACTTTGAAGTCTCTTAGCAGTATGAACTCATTTGTCTTTACCTTTTCCCCCTTTTATTCAATGTCTTTTTTCCAGTCGTATTGCAAGTTGGCGCTTGGTAGCAATCCCTCGGTGCCAAGGAGGCTCATCCCCAGGAGTCATGTCCCACGCTGGGAGGAAGATAATGCATTCATATGCTGAATTTGGCTTAGAGAGAGGCCACATTTGAGCAACAAAGAGGCTGTCAGGAGGTAACCCTTAGGCACCCCATAACAATAGGCTAAATTTCAATTTCAAGAGCAAAGGCTCATAAGGCT
Source organism: Cabassous unicinctus (assembly GCA_029593785.1). NCBI lineage: Eukaryota > Metazoa > Chordata > Mammalia > Cingulata > Chlamyphoridae > Cabassous > Cabassous unicinctus. Next base: position 8,027 of record JAQZBX010038374.1, on the reverse strand, counting down.
AGTAATCAATAACAAGGGCTCATCAGTGGATGATCTTCCTTTGCCAGACACTGCCCCTGCCTTTGGGGGACTGTTGCTGCTACTTTAGAGAATGTGGCAGAGCTCTCCAGGGTGAAAATTCAGTATTCTCTCATTTATTGAGTGATCCTCCACCCACTGTGATCATGTCCTGTGAACATTTGAACAATTTTATATACCTTGTATGTATGTTCAAGTGAACTTCCTCCCATGCACCCCCCAATGCTGACACTCCCCACCAATGATCCTCTCCTGCCCCAGTTGTAACTGTTCTGTGATCCAAAGCTTCTTTAAAGATGAAGCCAATACAATAACCAAATACAATCAATAGGAAAATGAAATAATAATGATAAGTTTAAATATAAGAGATGAAATACATGAAAACTTAAAAAAAAACACTAAATATTAAATTAAATGAAAAGATTGGGATATTTAAAAAATGAAAAATATTTTTAACAAATTAAAAAAAAATTTTTTTTGACATTTTGATTTTTATCACTGCAATATCTGGTGTCCAGTCTGTACCATGGCACCTTCTCTCTCTCATTTCCCAGTGTCTCACTATTTTTCATTTTGTTTTCAAAGAAGTTTTAGGTCACAGCAAAGTCACACACAGAATCCAAGAGACTCTCATATACCCAATTTCCTCCCTCTTTCCTCACCCCATATTAAAACCTTTTTGTATGTGGATGGAAGCATTGTTATAACTAATATACAAATAGTGAAACATAGCTACTAATCATTGCCAATGGTTTACAAAATGGTTTACATTTTAGATGGTACACTTTTATAAATTTTGATGATATTTACCATGTCCTGTGTCCATCATTGTAAGGTAATGAAGAACATTTCAACTGACCACTAAATACCCCTTGTTTGATTTATTCCCTTCTTCCCTCCCCATTCCCCCAGGGCCCACAACCACCCCCTGGCTTGACTCATTGGATGACAGGATTCATAGTTACATGCAACAAAAGGTCTTGACAAATTGGTTTGCCCTCCTCTATTTGGACCTGCTCTTGCTCTTGAGAGACCCCTGCCTGTTTATTTCTAAATGAATCGGTCCTCCTAAAGATGGGAGTCCAACTCCTTCCCGCTCATTATGTGGGTCTCCACCCACTGATACAACACATTATGACAGGATGAACACTCACACATTCCTTAGAAGCCAGCTCCAGGTGTGCCCTGTCCAGAATGTGCCCCAAACCAACACCCTAAACCAGTGACCCTTCCTTGTCATATTACCATAAGAGCATTCCCACCTCTGTACTTTCAACCTCATACCCACAAATCCCAAGTGTTCACCTGGTCCCTCTCCCATCTCTCCCCCTAGTATCTTGGGTATTATAACCCACCCTTCCCAATCTACCCACCTGCCAACCCTGCATCACCAAACCCAAGAATATCACTACCCACCTGTCATATCCATTCAATACGCAACAACACTCTCACTTAACCATACATTACGTCCAGATGGGTGATGGCTCATGACTTTCTCTTCTCTTTCTCTTTCTTGGAAACCTATCTTTCAGACAAAAGCTCTCTGAGACTGCTCAGTTTCCTTAATTCATAGCAGTGAAGTCATGTACTGTTCATCCTTCAATGCCTGGTTTGCTTCACTCAACATAAGGCCTTCAAGATTCATCCATATTATCCAATGCGTTATCACTTTATTCCTTCTTTCAGCTGAGTAATATTCCATTGTATGTATGTACCACATTTTGTTTATCCATTCATCTGTTCATGGGCACCTGGGTTGATTCCAACTTTTGGCAATAGTGAACAATGCTGCTATGAAAATTGGTATTCATATATCTGTCTGTGTCTTTGCTTTCAATTTTTCTGGTTATATGCTCAGCAGTGGAATTGCTGGATCATACGGAAGATCTATAGTTAGTTTTTTGAGGAACAGCCATACTGTCCTCCACAGTGACTGGACCACTCCACTATCCCACCAGCAGTGGATGAGGGTTCCCATTTCTCCACAACCTCTCCAACACTTTTAGTCTGCTGTTTTTTTAATAGCTGCCTTTCTAATGGGTGTAAGATGTAGTTTTGATTTGCATTTCCCTAATAGCTAGCGATGTCGAACCTTTTTTCATGTGCTTTTTAGCCATTTGTATTTCTTCCTTGGAGAAGTGTCTTTTCAGGTCACTTGCCTATTTTTTAAATGGGTTGTTTGTCTTTTTATTTTCGAGGTGTAGGATTTCTTTATATATGCAGGATATTAGGCTCCTATCAGATATATGGTTGCCAAATATTTTCTCCTGTTGGGTAGGCTGCATTTTTGTTTTCTTGATATGGTCTTTTGAGGTGCAAAAGTTTTTAATTTTAAGGAGATCCCATTTATCTATTTTTCCTTTCCCTGCTCATGCTTTGGGTTTGAAGTTCATGAAACCATTTCCTATTACAAGATCCTGTAGATGCTTCCCTACATTTTGATCCAAGGTCTTATGGTCCTGGCTCTTATATTTAGATCTTTGATCCACATTGAGTTGATTTTTGTATAAGGTGTGAGATGGTGCTCCTCTCTCATTCTTTTGGGTATGAATATCCAGTTCTCCAAGCACCACTTGTTGAAGAGACCATTCTCTCCCAACTGAATGGGCTTGATGGCCTTGTTGAATACCTGATGACTGTATATGCAAGGATTTATACCAGAACTCTCAATTTGGTTCCGTTGGTCAGTATGTCTATCCTTGTGCCAATACCATGCAGTTTTGAGCACTGTTGCTTTGTAGTACATTTTAAAGTCAGGTACTGTGATACCTCCAAGTTCATTTTTCTTTTTCAATATGACTTTGGCAATTTGGGGCTTCTTACCCTTCCAAATAAATTTTGTAGTTAGTTTTTTCAATTCATTAAAAAATACAGTGTTGATTTTTATTGGGATTGCATTAAATCTGTAGATTAGTTTGGGTAAGATAGACATCTTGATGATGTTTAGTCTTCTTATCCATGAGCAGGGAATATTCCTCCATTTATTTAAGTCTTCTTTGATTTCCTTTAACAGTGTTGTGTAATTTTCTGTATATAAATCCTTTACACCTTTAGTTAAATTTATTCCTAGGTATTTGATTCTTTTAGTTACTATTGTGAATGGTATTTTTTTCTTGATTTCCTCCTCAGATTGCTCATTATTGGTATACAGAAATGCTATTGATTTTTGAGCATTGATCTTATAGCCTGCTACATTACTGAACTCCTTTGTAAGTTCTAGATTTGTTGTAGATTTCTTGGGGCTTTCCATGTATAAAATCATGTCACCTGCAAATAATGAAATTTTTACTTCTTCTTTTCCAATTTGGATGCCTTTTATAGCTTTTTCTTGCCTCAGTTTTCAAGTAAGTACTTCTAAGACAATGTTAAATAAGAGCGGTGATAGTAGGCATCCTTCTCTTGTTCCTGATCTCAGAGGGAAGGCTTTTAGTATTTCACCATTGAAGATGATGTTCGCTTTGGGTTTTTTGTATATACCCTTTATCATGTTCAGAAAGTTCCCTTCTATTCCTATCTTTTGTAGTGTTTTTATCAGGAAAGGATGCTATATTGTGTCAAATGTTTTTTCTGCATCTGTAGAGATGATCATGTGATTTTTTTCTTTCAATATGTTTATGTGGTGTATTACATTGATTGATTCTCTTATGATGAACCATCCTTGCATACCCTGGATGAAACCCACTTGGTCATGGTGTATAATTCTTTTGATATGTTGTTGAATGCAATTAGCAAGTATTTTGTTGAGGATTTTAGCATCTAAGTTCACTAGAGAGATTGGTCTGTAATTATCCTTTGTTGTGGTATCTTTGTTTGGCTTTGGTATTAGGGTAATGTTGGCATTATAGAATGAGTTGTGGAATGTTCCTTCTACTTCTATTTTTTGGAAGATCTTAAACAGGATTGGTGTTAGCTCTTTCCATAATGTTTGGTAGAATTCACCAGTGAAGCCATCTGGTCCTGGGCTCTACTTAGTTGGGAGGTTTTTGATGATGGAGTCTATTTCTTTACTTGTAATTGGACTGTTGAGTTCATCAATTTCTTCTTTCGCCAATGTAGGCTGCTTGTGAATTTCTAGGAATTTGTCCATTTCCTCTAAATTATGCTATATTTTTCTTTATTAGTGAATTAATCACATTGGTGTATGTAAATGTATGATACATAATCAATGCAAAACATTGTCTCATGTATGTGTGCCCTTCTCACTCTAATTTATATCATGTTTTATACAGTATTTAGAAATATATCTTGCCCACTTTTTTGTTGAGTACTATATGTTCATTAGATCAAGCTGTGAAATAAATTGTTCAAATTTTCTATTTCTTCCCTGATGTTATTATTTCCATTTTATCTCAATTATAGAAATGTATAAAAATAATTTAAAGTAATCCTAGTATGTTTTAAAGCTAAGTTATTAGGTGCATACAAGTTAAGAATTCATATAATTTCCTGGTAAATTAAATTATATAACAATATTTCATGAACCACTATTGATTCTGATTAATACACTTTACCTTAGCATCCATTTGGTGTGGCTTCGATATAATTTCAGTAGCTTTTTTGCTTAGGATTATTATCCCTGTAGTTTGCCTCCTTTTAATTTTGCTTTAAACCATTTGCTATTACTATAATTAGCTATGGTTTCCAATCAAGTATGAATATCTTTGTTATTTAAACTAGAAAGTTTAGTCAATTTTTGTTGATTTTGATTTCTTATTTATATGTATTGATTTATGCTATCATGTTCTGGGCTTTCCTGTAGTTTTTTTATTCTGGATTTTTGTTTTAGTATTTTCTTCCCTATTATTGCTTTAAGATTAATTTAATTATGTTTTCCTTATACTATTTTCCTCTCTACAATTTAGAAGCAAATTTTTTCTGTTTTAATTTCATTAGGAATCAATAATTTAAGGGTATATTCATTATTAATAACTTATTAATTAACTTCATTGCTAATTAATTATAACTTAGTTATAAGTTTTTATCTTTTGAAAATTCTTCATTTTCCCTGTTGATTAAAATATCATTTTTTAGCAGACAAAATTTTAGATTGATAATTATTTTCTTTCAGCATTTGGAAGAAATTATTCCAATTTTTGTGGTTTCCATTGTACTGTTAAGAAGTTGCCTGCCAGTATATTTCTAATTGTTTTGTAGTCAGACTTATTATTTTTAATTTCCTTTTACTTACTTTAATATCTTCTTCCTTCCTGATGTCCTAGCATAGAGCTTGGCATATGTGAGGTGATCAAAATAATAGCATTTTATGTATTGACTTATTTAGGGCAAAGTGGATTTTTACTGGTTTTGATAAGCTCTACACAATTCCAACACTCAGATTACCTGGTGAATAGCATTGTCTGGATTTTGCTACAGTTTTCAGTGTCTCTATCTTCAATTCTCAGGTGGGTGTTCTCTTTGGTATTTTGTATACTTGATAATAGGATGGAGAGTTAAACCATTTTCTGTACGTGGGAAAACTCTTTATTTACAGAAAGATTGTCCACTATTTTACAGTATCATGAAATTACCTGTTTTAAAAATATCTCAGAAGCATATTGCTATTTAGTAACTTTATGTACAAGTCTATTGTACATCATAATGGCACTTATCCAATTGCACTAAAAGTGGACTTCTGCCAATCTATTCTTCTAGAAGCATAGAATTTTTCACAGCTAAGAGCACTGAGAATAATGTCTGACATAATATCTAATTTTAATATTAGTTTTAAAATAAATGAATGGAGACAACCTTTAATAAAGGTCAATTTACAAAGGTAGCATTTCTGCTTTAATTACCATGGGCTTATTTGGAGAAGGGAGTCAAATATATAAATGCCCTATAAGTTTTTTATTCTAGGTTGCTGATGAACACCAGTATCACAATAAATAGAAATATATAATACGGACACCAAATTAATTAACAATGGATAATTCTCCAGTTTTTATTGATGTAGTACCATTCATACCTAAGAAGCAAAATAGTAATCTAAAAGGTTTATTTAGAAATGTAATAAACTAACTAAAGTAATTCTACTTTCTTGAGACAATATATCCCCTAAAGCTTAATTCCTGGTGTACTAAGTAATTCTGATATGCACACAAAAAAAGTTTGTGAAACAAAAACTCATTTCTCTTTGAGTCATTGCTGTATTAAAATTTTGTCTTTGCTGCCTACAGTTCAGTTTTTCTGAGTAGTGGTGAGTTAGAGATATTAGCAGATAATAACTGAAAGGATAGTATGTAATATGTAAGATCAAAATGACTTATAATGCGTCAAAAGCAAAACTCTTCATCTAAGAGATCTCTATAAATTTCCTCAAAACAAGTGAGCCTTTGAATTCTCCAGAATATTTTTGTCCCATGACCACAGCAAGAAATAAAATCTAGTTAACCTGCTTTACCACTACATTAAATAGTTGACAATTTGTCAGAACTTTTTGAGTTTCACATTTAGAGCACAGTGGTGATATTTTAACAAATTTACTTTATGCAAAGTTTTTTCTGTATGTGTAGCAATTCCTTCACTAAGTTGTTCTATCAAATATATTGCAAATGTCTTTGTCATCAATTTGATAAGCTCTTTAATAAGGGTAATTTGGTAAATTTTCTCATCAACAGATTGTATGGGATGATTTGAAAGAAAATTATATGCCAGTAAAAGGGAAAGGGAAAGAAAGAAGCAAATGACATTAAGTTTTATTACATTCCATTTGATTGTGCTAGTATTTGTAAAGTCAGTGTCATATATATTTCAATCAAGATGTATTCACAAACTGGATTATTCAAGTTACCTAAATATAATAAAATGAAAGCCCTCAGTCATATTGACAAATGTAATGGTAATGTATTTATGTACTCATTGAGTGGAAGTGAAATTAAATTTTAAAATACATATTTTTATCTCTATATTAATTGTTGCATGTAATATGTAAAGATATAAGAATGCATTGTCTTATTTCCATACAGTTTCATAATATTTCTGGTATACTAGGCATAAATATTTATAATTCGTTTTTAAAATATATATAGATAAGCACATTGAAAAATATTTTTGACATTTATTATACACTTCAATAATACAATTATATTAACAGATAATTATTTAAAACAAAACATTCAAGGTTAAATAGTGCATATTTATTATAGATTATTTAATAAATGTGTATAGATATATAAGAAAACAATATCCACCTCAATGGCTTTTGGACCAAACAATAACTGACACTAATTTTATTTTGTCTGTTTGACAAAATTAAATTCTCACTGAATATGTAATTTTATAGATCTAATTTTATCTTAAAATATTACAGTTATATGTTTTCATCATAGTGTTAATCTGGCATTAATTTATTTGTTTCCCAGTTCTAACATCTGCATCATATCTGGTTCCATTTATTTATTTTATGCTTACTTGTACAAGTAAAAAGAAACTTTAGTATACCTCTCTTAGTACAAGAGAGATAAAGTGGAAGAAAGTAAGAAGATAGTGCTAAGCAATATATTTTAATTTATATATATATAAACATACACACGTGTACATGCATATATATGCACCATATATACTCACTTTTCATAGATTTATATATGTATCTATATAATAGTGGTGTATATGCAAATATGTACAAATCCAAAACCTGGTAAAAGAGAATATGCCTTCTTCTCCAGCACCCATGACACACTCATAGAAATTAATTGTTTGTTAGGTAACAAAGTAAAGCTCTGCAATTTACATGAATTAGAAATACTACAAAATTATCTGGTTACAACTCAAGAAAACTAGAAATCCTATCTACATCAAGAACCAGAAAGTACTTTCCATCTAGAAATAAATAATATTACTAAACTTCTACTATACAACTCTTGTGTGAAAGAGAAATTACATTACAGAAATTTAAAAAAAGTAAAATGAAGACAATATATAGTAGAATCCAGATGATTCACTTAAAGCTATGATCAGAGAAAAATTCATAGCAATACACATTTTTATAATTAAAATATGAAATAATAAAA